>MU184495.1:60050-83308 GCA_016904865.1 Pissodes strobi
CTTACCAGATTATTTGGTCTGATGAGAGCATGGTAACTAAAAATGGCATTTTTAATAGAACTGGGCCACAGAAAATCCTCATGTAGTAAAAGAAGTACGACACCAGGTGCGCTTTGGATTCAATATGTAGGCTGGCATTGTGGGAAGAAGAATTTTAGGCCCTTTTATTTACCACCATAATTTAAACTCTGAGCGTTATCTCAATTTACTCCAAAATGATTTAGAGGATGCATTAGATAATTTGCCTCTTGCAGAAATTCGAAACCATTGGTTTCAACAGGATGGTGCACCTGCCCATAATGCAGTTAGTGAATATCTTTCAACTAGATTCCCAAGAGCAGGACTTATCAGCACATATTCCAGAACACCATGGCCAGCACGTTCACTCGACATTACTCCCTTAGATTTCTTGCTTTGGGGGTATGTCGAAAATTATGTTTATAAAAACAACATCGAAACTGAAGAAGAACTTCGAAGATTGATGCTCGAGGCTTTTGAAAATATTACCTCAATAATGCTCAATAATGTGTTAGAAGCAACAGTAATAAGATGCTATTTATGTTTAGAAAATGAAGGAAATCTTTTTGAACATCTCTTACCGACGTAGCTTCCATTTTATGTTATATTATAAAATAATAATAATAATAATAATACATTAATAATATAATATTATATTATATTATTTATATTATCCGTGTTCAATTTATTTATTTAATTCGCTTTTTATTGTTATTACGTATTGTTTACTGATGTTGTGTGTTGTTGTTTGTTGATGTTGTTTATTATTGTTGTTTAATTATTGGTTTTAACCCATAAGAAAAAAAAATAGGCCGTAGTTTCTTTTAAATAAATTGAAATAGCTTCTCGTAATAATGTATTACAAAGCAATGGGCACGAAAACATTTAATAATGTTTAATAAAGGTCTAAAACGTAATTAAATCACAACTTGTGATACACCGTTGAATTCGGAATTAAAAGCACTTCCAGAATTCGATTTCAAACAACCAGGGTCGTATTTAAAAAAATAAAGTTGATGATGGTGACCCGAGAACGAAACGTCGGATTTTTAATTTAATAACGCCATCTTGTAGAGGGCATAAAAAGCCTATGAGGAAGTGTCATTTATTTTTAAAAACCTCTTGAAATAAACTCAGCAAAAAATAAAAACAATTTTGCTAAAATTCGGATTTTTACGGATATCTTCGGAACAAATCGGAATTTTTTAGTTTTCAAAGCGGCATATTATACAGCACCAGAAGTCGCAACTTTCTTTCCATTTAACCGGATTTCTATCTCTTATGGTTTCGGAGATCCCTGTACTGGCCCTCCTTATCTTGGACACGTTGTATATATATATATATATATATACATATAAATGTTTTTAAAATTCTTAATATTTTAACGTTATCAAGCCTGTATATTTTTGAAATGTGTGTTTGTATTTATAAAAATAAAAATAATTTTGCTCAAAATGATAGTTACCACTCAATAAATACCAGACAGAAGGAATTATTGCACGTACCGTACGCAAGGGGATTTCTGGCATTTAAGTCTCCTAACGTTGCAGGGTTACGCTTTTTTAATCATCTGCAGAATAAGATAACGAATGCAATGTTCCTAAATGTTTTTAAAGCTAGACTTAGGTCGTTCTTGTCAGACAAGTGTCTTTATGATGTTAATGATTTTTTAATGGTGAAGCCTTGACTCCCCATGTTGTCATGTTTTTATTATGGTGTTTGTTCGTCTTTATTTTACAAATTGGTTATTATCACTTATATTTTTGTTGTGAGGCACTAAACAGAGGGGGCACGGCCCACTTGGTTCCTTCCTGTCGACGTCCCTGTATCTCGGATATGATGTATTTTTATTAAAAAAACATTTAAAAAAAATATTGAAATGAGCATTTTATCTCTATAAATTATTTTAATATCACGCGTCGTTTCCGATATCTAAGCGTGAATAAGCACTTCCCATTATGTGTAAAACACATTTATTAAAACCAGTTTGCTTGAAATAAAGAGCTGAAAACATTTTGTCTCTAGGTACATATTTTTTGTAGGAAAATTTAAATTAATTTCCCTCCCGAAAAACGCCAATGCCCTACATTGAAACAGAACAGAACAATAAAAAACTGGCTTATGTCGCTTTTTTTCAAATACCCAGGCACCATTTTGAGAGAGAATGTTATCCTGCATATTTTCCGAGTTTGATTATTTCTATTATTTTCTCTCCTATGGAGAATTTTTAGCAAGAAGCATATAGAGTTGTTTAAAAGAGAATAATGAAAGGCACATTTTATCTCCATAATTTTTTATCGTTATCTCGTGTAGTTTACGAGATAGCTAGTGCGTATGAATTCAAGCTCTTTTTTACCGGTAATATCGGGAAATGCTCGAAATAATTTTTTTCTGTTTTCAATGAGGACTGCGTCGTTTCTTTCTGGAGAAGAATTAGAAGTTTTTGACATAAAATGTGTAGAGATAACACGTTCTCATTTCTTTATATCAAGCAGCTTGGTCTCAGTAATTTTCTTTTTAAAATGTGGGGTAATGTTTGAAATTATATATAAATTTTTTTATTTTCAGTAAGAAAACTCTATCTTATTTTAAAAGACAGAATGGTTTCTAAAAAAATCTTGTTTAATTTTAATACACAAAATTACAATATACGACTTCGAAATCGAAACCACAGAGCATTCACCATCATACCTTATGTTAAAGAACTCACACACAAACTTGAGAAAATTCTTTTCAAGCGAATAAATATTAAAAAGTGAGCAGATTAAATTAAAAAACTTTCTCTCTATAAGAATATATAGAAACTAAATATGATATAGATCTGCGACGAGAACAACTTAAGAAACATATAGGTGTTAGAAATGGTGGAAATCCACTTAGATAACAACTGTACCAGATATGATCTGAGACACTACAACACAGAACTAGTAAAAACAGTTACCGAAAACAATAAAAATATGAAAGTTCTCAAGACGATTAACACAAAGGGGCGACTCAGAATACATCAATTAAAAGACACCAACGGAAACACCACAGGCCACAGAAGAAAAAAGTGAGCTAATAAATATTACCGAGAATTTCTACAGAAACGATTCCAAACCCACCTGAAGCAGACAACAGAAAAATGCTTAATGTTGGAACCGAAGAATTGCCCGACATCATCATAGAAGAACTACAATTAGCACTATCCCAAATGAAGAACAAGAGAGCAGCAGGAGATCATCGTGTTACAAGTGAAATGATTAAGCTGGGCGGAACTACAACAATTGGGTCTATCAAAATCCTCCTCAACAAATGCCTAACAAAAGGCATTATTCCAGAAACATGGCAGAATGCTCAGGTGATTCTATTACACAAAAAAGCTGACAAGTTAAAAATAGGAAATTATCGACCGATAAGTCTACTTCCATATCCATACAAATTGCTAACAAGGATTATAACAAATAGACTTGCCAACAAATTAGATGATTACCAACCTTCCGGGCTGGGTTCCGTAAAGGCTTTAGTACAATTGAACATATTCAGTCAGTCCGATCATTGGTAGAAAAATGCAACGAATACAAATACAACGAACCACTACACTTTGCTTTCGTTGACTATAATAAGGCGTTCGATTCCGTAGAACTGTGTGCTATCTTCGAAGACTTAAACAATGCAAGAGTTAAGTCGAGATATAAAGATCTATTGAAAAAAATATATAACAACGCAACGTCAATAATAAAAATAGCGGAAGATATAGAAACTAATAGAATTCCAATAACAAGGAGAGTTAGGCAGGGTGACACCATCTCTCCAAAGTTGTTCACTCTTGCATTAGAAAACGTTTTCAAGACACTGGAAAGGGACAAAAAGGGCATAAGAATTGACGGGAAATATCTAAACCATCGTCGCTTTGCGGATGATGTTGTGTTATTAGTCAGGATGTCGGTGAATTACAGGAAATGTTGGAAGAGCTCAGAATGGCATCAGAAAAAATAGAGCTAACCATGAACCTAAGTAAAACAAAAACCATGACTGCAGTTGATAATATTGTTATGCACCTCGGCAATCAGGTCATAGAAAAAGTTGAAGATTACGTCTACCTGGGAGATATTATTGAATTGGGTAAGGAAAATCAAGCCGTCGAAATTAACAGACGAGTCCGACAAACATAGGCAGCTACAGGTAAACTGTCACATATACTAAAGGATAAAAATATCCCAATTAACTTGAAAAGAAAAGTGTTCAATACCTGTATTTTCCCCGTTATGGCTTACGGAATGGAAACAACTTCGCTTACCATCAAATCAGCTAATACACTTAGAACAACGCAAAGGGCCATCGAACGAATGATGTTAGGACTAAGTCTTAGGGACTATATTACAAACACAGAAATTAGACAAAGAACTAAAGTCGAGGATATCATAACACGTATAGCACAGCTAAAATGGAGCTGGGTTGGACATGCCGCCCGTCAGAATGAATCAAGGTGGACAAAACGCATAATACAATGGAGACCACGACTGCACAAAAGAAGTGTTGGTTGATAGACCGCAAAAACGTTCGCTAGATGATGTCAAAGAGAGGGTTGGTAAAGCTTGGCAGCAGATAGCACAAGACAAAGAAGCATGGAAATTGGCAGGGGAGGCCTATGTTCAGGAGCGGACTGCGAAGGGCCGTTGAAAGAAGAAGAAGAAGAAGAAGAACTATATTAATAAAAGAAAAGATTTAGATGACCTGAGTGTAATTTGCTCTTACATATCTACTATCTTATTTAAATAAAAATCAAAATGCAGATAATAGCTAATTAGATATTTCAAACAACTTATCTTCCCTGTTATTATATACTATTAATAACCCACGCAGAGTCCTATTAAGAATCACCCTTCTCAGCATTGCACATGATATTATTATAATAAAGAGTAAGATTGTGTATTAATAGTATATTATGCAATGATCATTTAATGCACTCATTTTCCTGCTCGTGTCTTAATAGTTATTAAATGTAAGTTGCATACAGTATTTTTTTCTACGACCAGTCATAATAATGAAAAAATAATCTTCAATTTTTAAAATATAGTAAGCAAATTGTCTATGAACTGCCCAAATTGATAAATTTTAAACTTGTCATGGTTATGGCTGTCTTTGATATTGACCGAATATCACTGTGATATTGAATTTTGATTGGTTATAACCCAGTTTAATAATGAAACGTCAGTATCGTAATGAGTTTCAATAGGATACTGACAGTAAATGTCTAATAAATCAATTAAAGGAGTAAAAAAATAATTTACCATATAACATTTATTGACCCATATGGATTATAATTCCAATCTGCACGGCCAACTTAGGAATATATGGCATTACTGAGATCAACAAGGAAGTAAAATACATAAAATATAAACTACCACAAATATGTAAATAGTATAGGTAGTTGTCTCGTAGTCCAAAAATTGTGAACATCTGCAGGTAGAATTATGGTCTTTCTTGATCTTTTTTATTAAAAATGTAACAAATAATAATATATTCCTGTGTGAGCGCATTGTTTTTCATGCTACTATGTAATAGGACCATAGTAAACTCACATTACACATGTCATAACGATATATTTGTAATCAAAATAGCAATTGATTGTGTAACTATAGCTTCTAGAAATGTAATATTCTCACATGAAAGGTCATGAAATTTTCTAAACTGTCTAATTTTGTCTATAATGAAAACGAGAAGTGTTAAAAATAAAATTTACCGTTGCGTGTTTCAACATCTCCTTCAACGTCTCAACTTCCGCTCTTAAATCTCTAATCATTCTAGCGTTAGGATCTTCGTTAACTACCGCGTGATTCACTATCCTCTTCGCTCTATCAGCGTACCTCAAAGTAGATAACGTTTCTTCGTAATTATCTTCAGCAGGTGAAATTGTAGCAACCATCACAGTCTTACTGTTACCTCCCAAATTATCTTTCAACAACCATGTTAATACCGAGTCTCGGTATGGCACAAACTTGTCCTTCTGTTTCCCAGACGACTGATCTGCTAATTTCGAGATGACTAGACCAAGGGTAGTAAGAGATTTGTTAATGTTAGAACCTTCTTTCAGTCTGTCTCCTACCGCACCGGTTTTCACAGCTCTTTCTGACCCTGCTAGATCGACTAAAGACATTCGACTAACTTTTTCCCCAGAAACTCCGCTCTTCGTGTCCGTCAATGTTTGCGTTAATATTACTGTGAATACTGCATGAGATCGAGACGATTCACTGTTCATGTTCGTTGCTGCAACTGTCCTTGATTTATTTCCCTCTGCCATTAGATTATCAATATCCTGAAATATTCATCAGTTTAATCAATACATCGATTCGTACAATTATTAAGCTAGTGTTTTATAAAGCTTCATTAGATATTCTGAGTCAAACAACGATACAACTAACTGAGTCATGTATAGTTATCGTGACTGTCTTTGATAACGAATGAAGGTACTTGTTTAATTTTATACTTTAGAACAGCACGTCTAACCAGGCGCTATAGCGCGGATAGCTGGGTAAACGAGCTCTTAAGAAATTTTTGCTTTCGGAAAGTTTACATCATTATTCTATTCTTGACATTCTTATATGTCTCTGATATTACAATTCTTTAAATTTGATTATACATGCATAAAAGCCGTCTTATCAACTTGCACTTTTCCTACATGTTTCCAACACTGCCACTATGGTTAGTTTACTTATTTTAGTTAGCTTTGTCCATAAAATTTATTTGAATTTTTCTGTGGCAATAAAGCATACTTGACTTTGACTTGACTTTGACTTTGACATAATACCTACCTAACAAAACGAACCAATTTTTTATGACTACTTATTGAGAATTTCTCTTAAGTTAATTTCTCCAATATGTTTTGGGCGAATTGTTAATATTGGTCTGGCCAAAAGTAGATCCTAGCTGTTCAATCAGCTTATTTCCAATTTAATTCAACTCCTTATTTCTTTCTACATGTAAAATTTTATAATCATGATTAAAAATATAACCTTCGGCAAAACACACTACCATTGAGTTTGTGCATAATACCGAATCATAATTTTCGCACACGACGCGCATTTTACTAACTAGCTCTATTTTATACTAACTGTTTGCCCAATCAAGCGAAACCAAAAAGAATCAATCCTTGGATCCTACTAGTTACGCTGGGTCAACCAATACAAATGGATTATATGAAATAGGCCTTCTATCTCTATTTAAACTATTCTTACATTTAAAAGTTTCCATACTTTTGTATACATCTAATAACCTCCTGTCAGATATACTGTGAATTAACTTTAAATTTTTAATTGTTATTCCAGGATTATTTTCAAAACATGCTCGGCAACGCTTGATTTTTCTGCTCTACCATATTTAAAATCGTATTTCATATATTCCACTTTTTTTCAATGTTAAATTTTGTCCATTGGACCACTTAATAATCACTTAATGTTAAACTGTTTGATATACTATAATTTTAAACCTGTGTTTTTATACTTTTTGGAGTCCTCTAGTATACTGAGGATTATATGGCATCGAGACATATTTGATCAATCTGATTAACGAAAGAAGTGGAATCGAGAATGGCATCTTTAAACGCATGCCTATAAATGAAATTAGTTAGTATTAAACCATTAGCTATCGCCATATTCTTAATTATCTCAGGTATACTATGACCATTTTGTGTTAGTCGCAGTGGAAGGAGTCATTAGGAATATATTGGGCTAGTGATAGCATTTTGTCTATAAATATCAAATTCTATAAATTTGGTGTTGTGATCGTTCCTAATTACTAAACTTCATAAGTAAATATAATGGTGGAAAAATAGAGTTTAGTTTTATTACAAAATCTTCGATATTAGCGTTTTTGTGCTTAACATCGCGAAAATGTCATCCACATACCTCTACTATGCCCTTGGCAAATAGTCGAACTCCTGACTGATTCCATTTTCAATTTTTTTCATGAAAAGATTAGCTAAGAATGGCAATAAACACTTGTCCATTGCCGTGCCTTCAAGTTGTTGGTTATAGTTATTTTCATATTGAAAATAGTTTTGATCCATGCAACGTTTGGTTAAAGTTAAATATACTTGTGCGATTTCATTATCATAACAATTGATCTCAATTAATCTACCAACGTATTGTATGGTCTGTGGGATTGGTACACTAGGGAACAACGAGTTAACATCAAATGAGATTAATATTTCACATTCCTTATGGTTCATACCTTTAATTTTGTTAATGAAATCTAAGGAATTTAGTACTCCTGAATTATGTTGTTTTATAGATAAATTGCTAAACTGGATTGATAGCCACTTATATATATTAAAAATTGTTGATCCTGTTGCCGAAACTATGGAACACATTGCACTCCCAGGTTTACGAATCTTGAGAAGACAATATAATTTCAGCATAGTAGGATTGTTTACAGATGATTTGTATTTAGTTTAATCAGTAATAAATGTGCCATATATCTTCAAAATTCTTTTAGCTTGTGTTACCATCTTAGCTAATGGATTACTTGAAATTTCTTATAAGAACCGGATTTGATTTATAAATTTCCCTTTTCCAGGCAGAGAGTTTGTATTATTATTAATTACATTTTCTGAGATCTGATTTCCGTATACTTCTCCTAATAAATCCTTAGTAGAGCTAGAAACATGTTGAATAGAGCCTTCTACATTACCTACAATATCAAGTAAGTTACCTATAAAAGAGCAGAACCCAGGAGTACTAAAATCCTTATGTTTCATTAAACCTGAGGGAAGGTGATCATTTCATCTCGTTTAGCTCATTGATCCCTAGTGTACCAATCTCGCATACCTTGCAATATATTGGTGAATGATTTAAGATGAATAGTTTTGATAACGAATTTAACACAAGAATATTTAACATTAACCAAGGTTTGCATAAATCAAAATCATTTCCAATATAAACATAACTATTACCAACAACTTGAATGCACGGCAATGGGTAAATGTGTAACTCTAAAACATCGCTTTACAAGAACTCCTTTGTCTGGGGCACTGCATCACTGTGGAACTCACTTCCAGGACATCTGTTTCCCCCGAATTACAACCTACAACTATTCAAGAACCGTGTCAATCAACATCTTCGCACACACACCGCTCGTCGAGCTTTCCACCAGCAGATGAAGCGGATTTTAAACTGGGATGGGAAACTGCGGCCATTGTTGCCGAGCATGTTTTTAAAAATAATCATACAATAACAATTTAAAAGTTAAAATACATTTACAGTACCTCTATCTGATAGGAGATTATTAGACGCAAACGAAAATATGGAAATTATTAAATGTAAGAATAGTTTAAATAGAAATAGAGGGCCTAGTCCAAAAATCCAGCGTGACCAGTAGGATCTCAATATCGGTTCTTTTTGGTTTCGCTTGACTTTTTATTACTCGAAAGAGGATGCTAAAGTTTAACTTTATATTAATGAATAAGCTCAGCGGATGAAAAAGTTTTTCGCTGCCGCTGCCAGCGGTAGTAAATGTACCTTTGCTGTCCCTAGTTTATCCGATAAAATATCGAGATTGTTTTAATTCATCGGGCTATTCTATCATGTGTAATTTTCGAGCAAGTTGATAATATTTCCAATAAGAAAGTCGAGTGGATAATTATTTACTTTTACGGCCGTTTGAAAGCAGCATCAAAATATTTTCCGGCAGCTCGGTAAATATAATGATTTAAACCTGATTCAACTTGATATTTTAAAGTTTGACGAAAAAAATTGCGTATTATTTGGAAAAGTGACTTTTTGTGGTTCATCTGTTGTCAATCCTATAGCCTCACCACAAAATGTTCCATTTTTGCTCCTAATAATAAAATAATGTATTACAGTTTAGCAAGTTGCTTTTTCCTTCGTTTTCTTCTAGTTTTAAATATCCTCCGATGGTAGATATTGGGATATGTACGCACCGCAAGTTAATTGCTAGGATATTGCCCTTGTTGATTTTTGTGTTAGAATTATCCTACAACACCGTTTTATTCACAATACCGAAACAGAAATTTGCACTCGACGCTTGTTTCGCTAACCGTGTTAGCATCACCAGGAAATGATTAATTATTTATTTTTATTACTATTAGTTTCAATCATCTCGTGATGATGCTGTAAGGGAATATAAGTTATCATATATCAATCTATTCCGCTCCAATAAAGTCTATCTATTTATCAATGTTCAGTATATTGACCGGTAGTGACACCTATCTGTGAATGGATATATTTCGCACAATTAACTATTTAGGGAGAGCAGGTATGCAGATTTATATTCATAATTCGCGAATTCGTGTAATTACAGATTTCTTTGTTGAAGTGAATGCCATCTGTTCGGAAACGGGCTTATCTCGTATTTGGCAATTGAAGAACGTAGTGCGTTGTTCAATACCTGTAAAATTAGCATGTAATCTACAATAGATTGCTACATTTAGCGTATATTGAATGTTTACTTAGTTTGACGCCGGGTTTCCGATAGCGGTTGTCACATGGTTTAAATTGCCCAATGAGAGCATTGGAAATCGAAATAAGTAGAACGTACAACATTTTGAAAGCAAGGTGGGTTTCTAAGTGGTTACGGTCGAGCCGGTAAGTGCGAATGATTTGATCTTAAAAATTTTTATTCATCTTGCATATTTTTCAATAGTCTTTTCATATTTTAAATATATAATTGATAATCGTTCTTGATTCGGTTAACCATATTTCGCTTAAGTAAGAATTTAACACTTTTGTATTGCACTTTCGAGTGATTTGCGATTTCAATAATATTATTTTTTTGTAGTGGCCATTAGGTTTTAATACCGATTTTTTTGGTGGATAATTGCGTATCTTATTAGTCAAATTTGTATAATTTGATAATGGTTTAATCCAAATATATAGAGAACGTAATAATTTCATCATTTAGTGGTCATACATATGATTTTACATATTTTCATTTAAATTGAACAGGATTACTTGGGAGATTTCGGAGCGAATTTTATATGTTCCTGTAAAGGGTAGTTAATTGAATTTGAGTAGAATTTCTCTGGATTTTCCTTTGTAGTATTGTTGATCATAGTTTTTTTCAGGTTTATTTAATTAATATTTCAGTTGATTTTGTAACACCAATCATTAGCACTTACCGGTCACGTTTCAACTATGATGTACCGACATTAAGTTACATTTATGAGGGGTTGACTCACATATGTGAATTTACTTGTTTTTTCTCTTTACCTTTTATCTTAATTTATCTCTCAAGGCGAATTAAAGATTACCTCGTTTTTATCTTTAATTAATTGAGACATAATTTACGTTCAATTATCGTTTATGTGCCAAGGGCCATATATATAGCTTAAGTAATAGAAATTACTTATTTGGAGTAATAAGACTCGATGTAAAGAGAGGTTGTACCTCGCTTTTTCTAGTTTTTCAATTATCGTTTATGTGCCAAGGGCCATATTAAAGAAAATTAATAGATATTACTAATTTTGAGTTATAATAAGACTCATTTATAGAGAGGTTATACCTCGATTTTAATATTTATCATACAAATTAAATTATCTTTGTTTAAATTTGCCGAGAGCCACTGTTTTAAAACAAGTTGCATAATTTTCTTTTGAATTTCATGTCTCAAAGTAAAGAAGAGGAATATCTTGAGTAATAGTAGCTCTTGATGATTTTTACTTAACAGTAGTTATTTATAATTTTTGCTTAACTGTAGTTGTTTATAATTTTCGCCCAATTTAAATTCATAATTTAAGTTTTCGATTATACCTGCTGTAATCAGTAAATTTTCAAGTTGTTGATCACTTCCTCCAATCGTAATTGTCCAACTGAGATCCACAGGATATTTCTCTATATAATTTACTGGCGATTTACACTGGTCTAAAGATTTGTTTTTTTTTTCATGTGAACTCTCCTTGAGATTGTTAACTCAGGAATAGTCAGAAGCAGGTCCCAGTAAAGGTCCCAATACGGTTGCATGGTTATAGGATAGTGGGACAAGATAGGTACGAGTTAGTAAAATAAAAAAGTGTAAAGACCAGTATAAACATCTTATTTATAAACCGTATTTCAAGTAATATTTGTTACCTATATTTTTAGTGATCAATTGTATTTGATTGCATTTGTAATCTAATTTTAATTATATTGATCTCAATTATATTGATAACTGCAGTACACATGGTACCATAAGTTGTAATTTAATCATATCGTTAATATATAATTTGTTTTTAAGTTGATTTCTTTGATTTAAGCTCTGGCGCCCTTTATAAATTTAACCAACAGAGGAAGTAACCTAACTCACGCCCTATTCTCATGCTTAATTAAATTAAATAAATTAACTATCCTTACAAATTGGCGAATGAGCTAGATAACCATTACAAAGTGGCGCTCAACTAATTAATTAAAATAATTAAATACATTTTCATTATAATAATTGGCGCCCAATGCCATACATAATTAATTAATTAATATTCAACTAATTTCATCATAAATTGGCGCCCAGTACCTGTCATTACAATGTTAACATGGTTAGCGAAACATGCGTCGAGTGCAAAAATCTGTTTAGGTATTGCCGAAAGTTCCAAACCTCAATTTAGTCGGAATTATTCAATAATTTTTCTGAAGAATTGTTTGTTCTATATACCATTTATATATTCTTACTGTTGAGGACTTTTTTAATTTGGATTACTTTTCTTCTTTTGTCTAATTTCTGTTTGCTGAAAGCTATTTTTGGTGATAGCGCCAAAAAATTAATGGTGAAAAGCTGTTTGATATTCAAAGCTATTTATTTTGTTAGATTTGAGATGAGACGCGAGTTAATATGCTGCTTATTTATGTTGTTTTGGGTCCATAAAATGCAGGAATTATTTAAGAAAGAAATAACCTAATATTATTATTTTTTAAATATATTAATATCTTTAGTCACTTGCCTGAAATGCAGTAACAGCAAGTTGTGATAATCCATCTACATAAGGTCCTAAGACGTTGTGTTCTCGCACTTTTAGAGATTGCTTGTTGGTTTGAGGATCCAGTAAATCATGTACCTGCAACAAAAGATTAGCTTGTTTTTATTTTGGAAATATTTGCAGATGGCGACTATTTAAGTATTGATGGAAGGGTTGAAAAACATATATCTCTACCTTAAGCTGATTTTAGACCAAATTTTGTTATCAATTCTATTGCAGCTAAATTATGATGTTCGTCATTATCTTCTAGGATGCTCAGAAGTTGAAGTTGATAAATAGAATGAATGAAATGTTGTATATAGGATGGAAAAAATGTAAATATTTGAACGTATTAATGCCATTCATTATTGCAGTTGCTGGAAATTTGGTCACATGGCTCGACAATGTTCGAACGTTAATAGAATTTGTACAAAATGTACACCAACACACAACTAAGGTGAATTTAGACGTAAAGTGACAATATGTGTAAATTGCAGGTATGTCTCGTAAGTTCTAAAATTACATATAGTAGAGATTATAAGGTTTATAAAAAATATAGCTATCCTAATTTATATAACATCAAACCAAATATGTAGCAATTAATAGTGAATAAAATAATGCAGCTTAATATAGATAGTTTTACAACACCCTCAACGAAACTTACATGAATAATAAATAAAGTTACATTTTTTTTATTGAGGTGAGAAGATATATTAATTGAATATGCCACCATTAATGCGGGAGTGCCTCAGGGCACAGCACTCTTATATTCTCATTCATATCACGGACTCCAACGACCGCTGCTCCTTCCCAACGCGGGCGAGAAAATCAGATTCCTGCCATCAATGAACGCCATCGTGGAATGGGGTGTCCAGTTTAACGCAGGAAAATCTCAAGCAACTGTCTTCTCAAAAAAAGTAAACACCGCAGGATCTGACTTATCAATGACAGAACAAACACTGAATCGCCAAGGCAGCAGCACAAAAGCTAGGAGCACTCTATAGAGCAAAAAGCTGTATACACCTCATCAGCTCTTACGGCTCTATAAGGCTCAATAAGACCATCTCCGGAATACTGTTCCTGTGTGTGTAGCTCGGCACCCAAACACTTTCCAAGATATTGGACGCCATATGGAGGAGAGCAGTCCGTCTTGTGGATTATCCAGAATTGACTAAAGCCCTTGATAGCCTTGAACATTGAAGAAAAATGGCGGACCTATCTCTTTACTATCGATACTACTACGAAAGGTGTTCGAACGAGCTGGCACTTATGATTCCACCCAGAGTTGTGCCAAACAGAAACACCCGTCAGATACAAGCTGTTCATCAATATACGATTAAGTTGCGAACACCCAGGACGTCGCTGTTACGTGACTCCTTTATCTGAATGACTGCCTCGCTCTGGAGTGGACTTCCGAGTAACGTCTTTCCCGAAATCTACAACCTACAGCGCTTCAAGTTCAACGTCCATCATCTTCTCCGCACAGGTACCGCTCGTTGAGTGGTATAGGACTTTCCTTCCTGTGGTGTGTGCCGAACATAAAAAAAATAGCTTAAATAAAGCTTATCGGAACCATGCTTTCTTTATTGATAATGCATAAGTGAGAAGTTTATACTCGTATATATATAGTGCGGATCACAAGCACTTCCCTTGATGTCTTTCGAATCGTTTATTATGTCTTCACAAAATTTGGAGTGATTATAAGTGGCATAAAGTACCAGACTTTACGTGTATAACATTTGTATAAGTAAAAAAGGGTTGGGAGTGATACTTTATTTTGTAGTTATTTTCCAATTCGCAAGTTTTAGTTGTTGCAACTTTCAAATGGTTTAATTTTATTACGATAATGCTTCAATAATTAAATTATATTATTCATCAACTCTCGGTACTTTATTTTAAAGTCAAAAAATCTCCTACCATGACAAAATGGCGGTGATGTTCATTGTTGTTGCTTATGCTTATTAATAATTATGATAATCTATTATAATTTTCTAACCTCTCGCTTTTATTTTCTTTTAAATCTAAAATAAAAGAACAGGTCTAAAATAAAATGTAATTTTGTTTTGTATAAAAAAAGATTAATTCAACATTTATTAAGTAATTACTCAAAATAAGAATTTTGCATCCCCTGACATTAGTAATAACGGTATTTAAAAACTTTTGTTCTTTTCGATCATTACATTTAATAATTAATTATTAACTATCTCTTTTCTGCACACCGTACTGTTAAAATAATACAGTAGGTGTGAGGTTATAAACTCTAGTAAGATGACGTAATATTAGCAAGCATTGACCTTATCTTCAATTATGGTAAAGAATTAAGATTAACTTGGCTTCTCCAAATTGTAGTACTCCGTTCAAGAGCAGCTAAGCTTAGTTGCCGCCATTTTGATAGGGTGAGAGATTTAGTCTAGTTTTAGCTCAAAATCATGAATATGATAATTTAATTATTAAGGAATTTAAAATATCAATTTTTGTCCTTCCGAAATGAAGTTTGAAAATTTGAATTTGGTTTTGAAAATTGCAACAACTTGAAACTTGAGGACTGGATTAAGGATAAAAACACCTTCAAAAAGAAATATCAATTACACATCTTTTCATTTAAAAAAAATCAAAAGGGCGCTTAGCCGCCAATTTGAAAAAATCATCCTTTGTAATGGCACTCAAATCTCATATTGCAGCAATTCAAATTTCCAAAAATATCAGGAGGGGAAGGTCCTCTTGATCCGTCCTCTATAATGCATAAGCTTAGCTGCTCTTGAACGGAGTACTACAATTTGGAGAAGCCATAAGATACCTGGAAAAATTGTTTTTAAATTAACACTGTAGCAAGAGCTAGCTTTGAAATAGATTCTTTTGTAAAAATAGGCTGACTTGATTGGTAAGTCCTTTAACTATGTATTACTTATTAAAAGTGAAGCACAATACTCACAAATTTGATTAGCGGCCAATGTTATAGCACATTTAAGTCACTGATTAACAGGCTGCTAGATTTCTTAATCGAAGTTCAAAGTCACTACTTTGGATTTCTATTAGCAATTATTATCAATGGGCACTACTCATGGTTAATTCATTTTGTAACAGTAAGAATTTTAATAATGATAATTGATGCCATCGTTCTATCTCGACCACATCTAATTAGTTGAACTCGATTAGTATCCTTATCAAAAGTTTTACAGGTATAAGTGGAATGCTAATTTTCTTAGCAGCATTAAGGCATATTTTATATGCAATATCGCGATGAAATAAAGGGAATAAGAGATACTCACATTATAAGGGCTTTATATTACATGACAAGAAGTTATAGGAAAATCCTATATTACTCAAGGAGCGGTGCGTGTGCAAAGAAGAAGGTGGACGTTGGACTTGAAGCGCTCTAGGTTGTAATTTTCGGGAAAGACGTTACTCCGACGTCCATTGCAGCGCGATGCAGTCCTTCAGACAAAGGTTGTTTCTGTTTGGCACAACTCTGGGCGGAATCAGAAGTGACAGCTCGTTCGAACACCGACCGTAGTAGTATCGATAGTAAAGAGATAGGTCTGCCACTTTTCTTCGATGCTCAAGGCTATCAAGGTCTTCAGTAAACTCTGGGTCATCCCCAAGACGGACTCCTCTCCTCTGTATGGAATCTTGGAATCTAATATCTTGAGCAAGTGTTTGGGTGCCGAGCTCCACACATGGGAACAGTATTCCAGAGATGGTCTTATCTGGGCCTTATAGAGCAGTAAGAGCTGATAAGGTGTATACAACTTTCTTGCTCTGTAGAATGCTCCTAGCTTTTGCGCTACTGCCTTGGTCTGGTGACGTAATTACGACAACACATCTTGTTTTCTACGTTGATACACAGCAAGCTTATGGACGAGGCCAGAGTCAGTGCTTGTCCTATTGATAAGTCAGGTCCTGCGCTATTTGATTTTTTTGAGAAGACAGATGCCCGAGTCATTCCTGCGTTAAACTGGACACGATGGCAGCAATCTGATTTTCTCGCACGCATTGAGACCGAGCAGCGGTCATTGGAATCCGCAACATGTATGAGGATATAAGAGTGCTATTGTTAACAAAGCTGCAAATATAATTGTTTGGCCTGTCTAAAGAGATCGTTGATATAGAGCAAGAATAGTGTGGGAGATAATATACACACTTGAGGAATTGTGGCATTGATTTTAAATCCCTCTGAGATATGTCCATCAACACCACCTAAGAAGCTTCAATCCCTTAAGAAAATGGCAAGCCATAGAAACAGTGCTGATGGTAGCCCGTATGCTGTCAATTTGCTTAACAATCCATCATGCCACACCCTATCATATGCTGTCGAGAGCCACCGCGCGAGATTCGCCGTAAATCTCGATGGCTTTGGTCCACAGATAGGTCACGTAAGCCAGGAGATATCCCGTTGATCTGTGTTTGCGGAAGCCATACTGGCGATCGCTTGATACCTGATGATTCTAGATACTTTAAGACCTGTTCGCTCATCATTTTCTTCATGACTTTGGACATGATCGGAACTAAGACAATTGGACGGGAGTGGTTGCACCTGAGCGCATTTCCAGCTAGAAGGAAAGCATGCAGTTTGGTGTGATAGGGAGAAAAGCCTGCATAGTGGAGCTGTTAGTTCAGCAGCACATTTTTAAGCACTACTGCGGGAACGCCTTCTGATCCTGTGGCCTTGTTAGTGTCTAGGCTTTTGAGTATTCGTTTCACTTGGCGTTGACGAAATACATTAGACTCTAGCGACAGCAGCGGATCCTTGCAGGCGTCATGCATTCGCCATGCAACCAGTTGTTTGCAAATCCATGGTCTAGGGGTCTGCATGGTTAGCCTTCACTTCGGCGACCCGGGTTCAAATCACGTCGGTTTTTTTAAGGTTATATTTCTAAATAGTTTCTTCTTAATTTTGGGTATGTCATGGGTTAGTTTTGGTTTGCACTTGGTTAGTTTCCTTTTCTTGAGCCCACGTAGCGAGCGGAGGGCCATGCGAAAAGTCAAATATTACTTGCTCTAATATGTGCCCGTACTTTGTCAGCTTTTTCTAGATATATTTTTCTTTATCTAACTAAAAACCAGGATATATTTAACAAAAGCCGTATTATAGTGGATATACAGCAGCTTGCATGTGTTTCCGCGAATGCATTCCACTGCATTCAATACATATTACAACATGCCTTCGTGAACGGAAGGGTGGATGGGTGGACGGGTGGATGGGACGGACGGAGCGGCGGAGGTACGCTGCTGTCGCCAGACTTTAGTACGAAATACCAGATATGGCATTGAGGAATTCACTCTCGGGATAGTTGAGGGCTAATATACCTTGAGGGTCTAAGGAAGAATGTGATGCAAACATTTCGCTTTTTCTTTGACCGTTTCCGCTATTGAGTCATCATCTTTGGTCAGCGTTAATTTTATGTTACAAGCGCCTTTTACCTAGTACAATTCAACAGATTGACATTGAATCTTAAATAATTGTCAAAACTATGAACTTAGAAATATTCTAGATCAGCTTTAGCTCTGCTTCTGACTTTGAAAAATGCATAAATTTTATTTCAACTTACCCTTTCGTTATAAATTTCCATATAGCTAACTTCAACTTTGTAAGATAATTCCGAATTTTGCCTCTCTGCTATTAGGCCAAATAGTGTGTCACATAGTCTTGGTATGATTCCTTTGCTGTCTTGCGAACCCATCATCGTGTATGATTTGCCAGATCCTGTAACAATGAAAATTCCAGTCATTAATTCGGAATTTGTATAAATTACTTTACGTTTCAGGAAAATTTTAATTGAATATCATATTTTTCATAACTGCCACTATTTGTTTCTAAGGTGTAAAACATATTTAGGTATGCGGAGTTTCCGACGCTTAAAGTGGAAATATATTGGTAGAGAAGAGAATATCGTCTAGGATTTTTGCTCCTTATAAAAATAAGCAAATGCTACGAATTCATCAAGTGATACGTACTTGTCCAAACTATTTAAGTTGGAAAATAAAAAAGAAAAAGATGTATCTTTTTACTTTACATCTTATAATCTACATGAAAAAAGGTACAAAAAATCGGGCTAGATGAGTATTTGTACACGGCAAAAACGTACATCGACATATCTCTGTGTCGATGTATGCGACGATGTCATGAGCTCCCAAGAAAATACGACGGAGTTCTAATTCCGCCTTCATCATAGGTTCTACGCTAAACCCCTCAGCTGATAGTGAATTTTACTATATTTTCTAACGAGAATTTGAATATTTTTTTTAATTAAGTGGCGAATTCAAAATAAAATTCCTGTAATTCCGAATATTTCGACGTGTGTGAAGAGATGCTGTTTTTTATACAAAACCTGTTGACAAGGATGTGCCACAGCAAAGAACTGCTATGAAGCGGCAAGACGAGAAATCCGGATACGCAAATTTACAATACATTTCTCGTTAGTTCAACGTGAATCTGCTTCTATGCCACCTTTGCTAGGTTAAATTAGGTTAGGCTATATGAATTAAGTTATTATCCTAATGATTATTCCTATGGAGTTTGTAAAAATTGTCAACTAAAAAGTAAATGAAAAAAAAAACCATCTTAAATTAGCTGTTCTGGATTAATATCCAAGCACTTTGCTTAGAGCAGCGTTATTCAAAGTGTGCTCCGCAGAGCCCCGGTGCTCCGCAAAGCCTCCGGTAGAGCTTCGCCGGCAGTCATAATAAAATAAATACATGTATTAAAGAGGAACCTATAGGAATAAAGTTACCTAAGATAAAAAGAAACTACCAAAACGAAACCCCTACTTATAGGTTTTACGGGTACATATACGTAAATTTAATATATTGTTAAGTAAGCGCCCGACCTATTACATCGAAATATTACACATACGCCACCAATCGCTCCCAGACTATAAGCAATCGAATGACCTCGGTTCGTCGCGCTTCTTCTCGTTGATGCGTAGTCTGGCTGCCCGAAGTTTCTGGGGAATTCGAGATGATTTGATGGTTGTATAATAATAATAAACCACCTCAGTATTTTATGTTCACTTGTGTTGTTCGTAGTGGTTGTAAAGTCTCGTATTTCGTACGTGAAGAGATTCTATTTGTCACAAAATTCGCCAAACCAAATTAGTGTTAAAGAAGAATGGAGCGTTGGCTTAAAGGTGTTGCAATAAAAATAAAATCATCCACGGAGAGTTCACAAGTGGTTCGCTTGGATGATGCGTCAAATTCAAATCAAGGTGATATGACGGCGTCAAGTTCTAGTTCTATGGTTTTAAGTTCAAGTAGTAAAACATCCAAGGACACACTAAATGCGAAAAAACGAAAGTATGACGAATCATACATTAATCTCGGATTTGTTGATTCCAACGGCTCACCTCTCTGTATGCTGTGCAGCAAACTCCTTCCTAATAGTTCGATGGTACCTGCTAAGATGCGCCGACATTTAGAAATTGTGCATCCTGACTTCAAAGACAAGAGCGAAGAATTTTTGGTACATAAAAAAGAACAAATATTAAGAAGCCATAAAACTATGACGTATGCGACTCAGACTGTGAATGAATGATTAGTTACCGCTTTGCCCAAGCAGGAGAAGCGCAGACTATGTGTAGTAGACATAGCACAATGTATGCTCGACGAAGATCTGCAAAGCATCTTTCTACAGTCCCGCCTTCGAACGATACAGTTTCGCGCCGGATTGGGGATCTCGCAGGATACATAAAACAAGAACTGGTTGCACGGCTTCAAAATAACAAATTCGTCTTACAAATGGATGATCGACTGATGTTGCTGAACTGGCCATTTTGCTGGTAATTGTGCGATATCCATATAAACATTCACTCGAAGAAGACTTGCGTATTTGCTAATCGCTGCCTACTAACACAACCGGAGAAGAAATTTTTGACACGATTAACATATTTTTTGAAGAAAACCAACTCGATTGGAATGATTGCATCGATATTGGTATCGATGCCGTTGGAGCCAAGGCAATGACAAGTAGAATAGCAGCAGCAGTATCATGAATAAAAATGAAAGCGCCAAATTGTAGCTCCAGCTATTGCATCCTGCATGGACAATCACTCGCGGCTAAGAAAATGTCTTCAAGTCTAAAACTGGTTTTTGATGGGACGATAAAAATAATTAATTTTGTCAAGTCACGTCCATTGCAATCCCGATTGCTCCCAATATTATGTGAAGATTATGGTAGCAATCATAAAATACTACTGCCCCTAATTGAAGTGAGATAGTTGTCTCGGGGTATAACTTTGACAAGGCTTTTTGAACTAAGAACAGAATTAGAAGCTTTTCTTACAGATATTCCTTTGAATTTAAAAGACCGTTTGTCCGATAAAAGCTGGTTATTTAGTACTAGCATTTTTAGCAGACATGTTTGGAAAACTTCACGAATTAGCTTCAATGCTAATAACAAGATAACCGCCTTTAAAAGAAAATTAGATTTATGGATTATTTGTTCTGGTAGGGGAAAAATAGAAGGCTTTTCATTGCTAGTCACCTTAGTCATAGTGATACAGACATATTACAAAATGAAACATTTGTTGAATTGGTGCAATATCTCAATGATCTGCGAGCGACTTTTGAATTTTACTTGGCAAGTATATGGCCCTTCGCTCACTTCGCTTGCTCCGGGGCTCAAAAAAGAAAAGTAACCAAATGCTAACCCAAGCCATACCCAAGAGAAACCCAAAAATCATGAAAAAACTGTTTACTAAAAAAAAAAACAAAACCGACGAGATTTAAACCCGGGTCGCCGAAGTGAAGGCTAACCATGCAGACCCCTAGACTATCTGTTGACTTACACACAACTGGTTGAATCGCGAAGACATGGCGTCACCTCACGAGCTAGCCAATCACGCGCCTCTCATTTACAAGTACACTAGCATCTGAAATCTTGCCTACGGGGGCGCAATCAACAAGAACTAACCAAAACTAACCCAAGGCTTACCCAAAACTAAGAAAAAAAAAATGATAAAAACAAACATAACCTTAAAAAAAGGTAAACAAAACATCTGTCGCGACCGACGAGAATCGAGCCCGCAGCGCAGAAATGACAGGCAAAACCTCTACCTACTCCACAACCGAGGCGTTGAAGGAACTTCGCTAGAACGTAAAGACATGGATAATTTTGATACATTCGACCATATTACGCATGCACGGTTTCGCATCGAAAATTTAGCCTTATCCCTAAACGCTAGTCATCGGATACAAGCATGGAATCATTGTTCAAAACAATTTCACTGAATGCTTTTGGTGCAGGGTTCTTGATGAATATCCACAACTTGTCACAAAGGCTTTAAATGTTCTTCTGCCAGACCAGCCATCAGAATTAAACTCTTTTCTATCAAGTCTGACATTACCCAGTTGATGAGGAATAAAAAACATTTCATGCCTCCCATTAAATGAACTTAGCTTTATCATTTGCTTACTAACTTATTACTTGCTGTATCTACTTGTTTTTGTATGATTATTAATAAACAATACACATAAAACTGGTTTTGCTTTTAGTTTACGGTTCAGGGTTCGGTTAAAAATGTAGTTTTTTAAAAGGCTTCCGTCACCAAAAAAGTTTGAGAACCGTTGGCTTAAAGCAACAGCCAGAGCTAAAATCGACGATTTAATATGGAAAGTGTAGTCGACACACCAGAAATTTCATTCCAGTCCATTCAACTAATTGTAGAGGAAATAGCATACCTACGTCAAGCTCGAGGTTGAGCCCAGCTTTAAGATTTTTTTTTTTGATGCCATTAGGCAGAATCGTATTTATGTGAATTAAATGTCTTATCTATAACTGCATTGAAAATAAAAATCAGATTGAAATAAAGTTGGTAACAATATTCTGTATCGACTATAGAGCTCATATTTGAGAAGTTAGTTATCGAAAAACAAATATTTCATCTGCGTCAAATTATCATTGAAGTATTAATATTATTTGCATTGTAAGTATGTATTTAATAATAAGTATTGTACTTATAATGTAAGTTTTACTATTTATTTTTAACAATACATCAATGAAGTAAATATTCATCACAAATTAATTTAAATAGATTTTCGCGACTTTACGCAAACTTTATGGCTATGTATCTCGACCTTTACTGGGAGCCACGGAGCCACTGGTATAGTGTGATATATCGAAAAAAGAAATGGCGGAATTATCGATTTATATCGAGACATACATGCTGCTCTTTGTTATATAATTATCGTGCTAGGAAAATAATTAAGTTCAGTGTATTAAATTGTTTTCCGTTGGGATTTTCCGGAAACCATAGCTGGGAAAATTTTGCGACGAAGTATTTAAATAAAATCGCAATTCGCGACTTTACGCAAACTTTATGGC
>MU184495.1:95486-128077 GCA_016904865.1 Pissodes strobi
CCAGCCTGGGGGAGGACGATGGGATTTGATGGGCCATATCCCATGGCCCATGAGATGAGCCACTTCGTGAGATTTTTTTCGTGTCATATTTGAGATAGGCATAATACTAAAAGTTGAATATCTTTGAGACTTATATTTGAGATCACCATTAGGAGGGTAACTGCAGTATAACTATTTTAGTGCAATCTACGGACCTAACCCAATTTAGCAATTTTATGAGATGAGCCTCTTTGTAAGGAAGGCGACGATTCTCACTGTTGGATGCCTCACGAGAAATGAAGATAATTCGTCGAAATGTTTGGATTTTCATTCCCTAGGAGGATGAATAGCTTGGCCACATGGCCACACCCAACGCCAAGGTGAGCACGTGTCGAGGGGTGAATGGTATGAGGGTGTATAAATATATCAAATCGCTAACAGGGCACCTCAGGGCACCAAGGCGCTTACACGTAAATAAAATTGCAGACGTGATAGGACCTTTTAATTAGATGAACTAAAAAGGAGAAAATATACTTTGAAGTAAGTCAAATCTATTATTTTGTTAAATTAAACATTTTTATATGGCATAAAAGCTTGTCGCGAGACAGTCTGATTTTGCCAGTGTAAAATATTTTAAATTTTATTTTATATGCTGCATTTAGCAACAAAATATGCTATATTTTGTGGTAAGAATTATTGAGTATTAACCTCTTCGGTTAATTAATTTTAAATTCATTTATTCGATTTGTTGTCAATAGACTTAATGTTGCAGCTTTTATTAATGTAAATTAACTATATTCTACATGCGGTTAATAATATATATGTACTAGCTGTTATGACACTGTTGTAGCCTTAAGTAGCTATTTTGATCATCCCTTTCTCTTATGTTGCCCTCAGGCACTTTGTGACTATATTTATTTCAGTTGATATTCTGTGGTTTGCTTAGGCTTAGGCTTTATCAAACTACTAAAATAAGATATTATGTTGTTAGTCTAACATTGCTTATTTATAATACATTAATTATGTTTGCTTGTCGTTCTGCATTTTTAAGAATTGAGTTAATTATTAAACCTACTTTTGAGCCTCGTTAGATCCGTCAAATGCATATTCTCCTTTCGGTTTGACTATTTCACTTCTAATCTCAGACTGATAACTTTTTGGGGTTACTGACTTGCTTCACTTCTAATTTCAGGCTGATAACTTTTTAGGGTCCCTGATTTGCTTTGGGATATTCATATTTATCTTTTCACGTAGTAGTAATGGACTACTATTCAGGGCTTCCCATAATTGGTGCTGTCGATTTGGATTTTTAAAAGTTTATTATTTCGTTTAGGAATATTTCCTATTATTTATGGAAAAATTTAATTTTGGCTCATTAATTGTGGCTTCTGCCGTCATTTTATAACAATAATACACGAGAACCAAGTCGTTTATTTTCTTAGGATTATTCCTTGTATCGACTCGTTAGGCATTTCTCGGCACTACCACTTTTCTGATCTGACGTTGTTTTTCTAACTCCGTGGATGTAGCACAGGCAAATTAACTGAAACCGATGATGTCTCGTTCTTCTAGAAATACCTGTCGGGAATAGAGGAAGCGTTTTGCTATTAGTGCAGTCATAGATGACTCAACTTTTTGTATTTTGTTTAATACTACCCTTCTAGGGGATCTGTGCACCTGTGGGTAGTGGGCTGCATATTTCCTTTTCCTATTTGGCTAGCGCAACCGAGTACGCTAATCGTGTAGGAAACGGATATCTCCGTTCCCTAAGGTGTTAACGCACTGATTTGGGCACTGGAATACGCTGTTATATAATATTTCACTTTTCGCATGGCCCTCCGCTCGCTTCGCTCGCTACGGGGGTTCAAGAAGAGGAAACTAACCAGGTGCTAACCCAAACTAACCCAAGACATACCCAAAATCAAGAAAAAACTGCTTAGAAGCTTAACCTAAAAAAAATAAAACAAAAAGCAACGGGGTTTGAACCCGGGCCGCCAATAGCCACCGAATTGAGACCTAACCATCTAGACTTCTCGACCACGAGAGCTCTTGCCGCAAATTGATTGCATCGCGAAGACATGGCGCGATTAGGTGCGTTAACCACTTAGGGAACGGAGAGCAGGTTTCGGCTCCGTTTCCGACGCGATTAGCGCACTCGGTTGCGCTAGCCAAGTAGGAAACATAAAAATGCCACCGACCTATCGAATCCCACTGCAAGTTTTAGTACCGGGTCCCATTGTAAGTTTTACGACCGGGGCCAGAAGCCATTACAAGGTTTCACGACTGGGTTCCACTACCTTTGGCTCACATTCACATTCATTTCTGGGCAGAGGACTCTCACTCTAGAGCGGTTGAACTTTCTCCTCAACTGCTGAGCTTGCCGCTTCCTTAGCAGCCGACCTTCAACCGGATCTAACGGGGTATCGTTGAGATTAATTTTATTTATTCATTTATTTTTCTTGCCGATTGATATAATCGTGCTTAATATTTAAATATAAATCTAGCATTGACGGCCAAGCTTTAAGTTAGCTTTCATTAATTTTATTTATTCAATTATCTGGTCGACTGATTTAATTATTGCGGCGGTTTATTGATTGATAATATTATTATTGCTACATTGCTAATTATTACTGCAGCTACTAGTTCAAGCATACGTATATAATCTTAGGTAAACCAAAGTGATCAATTCGGATTGTAGTGTTTAGAGCTTTACCTTTTATTTTTAATAAGAAAATCGTGTTGCAAGCTTATTTTCTTCCTTTTAGTGCATTTAAATAAAAACTTGTCTTTTTTAAAAACCTTTATTTATTTAAACGGTGATTAGATACAAGAAATAGTTGGTCTGATTGGAATACCATATGTATGCAATTTTGGTAACCCGTAAATTCTTAGAGGTTGCGCATTTTGGATTTTAGCTGTTTAGCCGTATTTAGAGATTATATTATCGTTTTGTTAGTTTTGCCAGGTGCTAGGACTCTTAAGTTCTTATTTTGTTATAGGAATGATTTCGTTTTTTTTTATTTCATGTAAAAGTATCTGTTGTGATCTTCTGTCAAGTTTGTTTATGTTAAAATTATTTTCTGCCTAGTTATTATATTGCAGCATTTTGACCCTAAGTTATCTTTATAATCAGCATTGAGGTTTATTAGTGAAACTTCCACATTAGTAATTATTTTTGCAATAGGTATGTCCTCTGGTTTTTGTACAGGTATTGCAAAACTTGGTCCTAAACCAAGATTTTATTTACACAGTTAGGAATCTTAACATTCATAAGATTCTCAATCCAATTACCAACATTTTTATTTTCCTTTTTGCCAATATTGTTTAGTCGATTAATTTTGTTAGTGTTTTTGGTCGTATTTTTTGGAAAATCATTTTATTTTTCTCCAGATATTTTTTTTTTCATAAAAGCTGAGAATAACCAGTATAATGTACCATCCGAGGGTTTTTTTTGCAAATATAAGGGATGTCGCGAACACTAGACAATTGGGAACTTTCTAGGATTTTGTTCCTAACCCCATTAGGGAAATGTATACGGAATATGAAAACTTTATGGATTATTTAATTTACGTAATTACCAGGTTCAAACACATAGTTTCCTTTCTAGAGATATGTTATTCCATTTATCTACTTTTTAGGTATATTCACATAGTGATCGTTGATAATAAATCCTGTCATTATACCGTTGAACTATGACATGTTGATATCGCTGTCAAATTTCGATGGATTTAGTGTTTTTAATTTGAAACATAATTATGTCACCATGAGTGGATTGGATTCCAGATTTTACCACATATTAATTTTTCTTTTGTAACAATATTATCAAAACTTTTGTTGATAGAAATATTTTCATCAAAATGGTTGACAAACTACATCGACCTAGGACAACAGGCCAAAGGGATCAGTTCTCAGCCCTCTTCTTTTTAATATTTATACGTCGGATATTCACAATAACATTCAAGAAATAACTATTTTACAATATGCAGATGACTTTTGTATTTATACATCTAACAAAAAAGTAAACAATTGCTTCAGGTATTGGATGATAATATTAACAACCTTAACACATATTTTTTAAACAATGGCCTGGACATCTCACCTTCGAAATCTGAGATTACTGTTTTCACGCGGCATAACCTGCTGTATCAGGACAATACATCTTTAGGCCTATACATTTTTCCTTGGAGGAGATGTTTACGGTATCTGGGCGTTTGGCTGGATCAAAAGCTGACTTGGGAAAAACAAATTGATAACATTTTGTTAAAAGCTGGAAAAAGTCTGAATTTATTAAAAGCAACCACGAAAAGACAATGGGGTGCTAACCCTAAAATTGCACTTATGTTCTATAGAGCATATACCAGATCGTTAACTGATTTTGCTTCAATATATTATGGTAGTGCAACTAAAACACGACTAAATAAAACTGATCGCTTGTAATACAAAGCATTACGAATTGTCACTGGCGCATTCTGTTCTACCCCAGTACAAGCACTACTGGCTGAAACTGGTGACATGCCTCTACAATTAAGACGTAATTATTTAGCACAAAAGTTTTTAATCAAAAATGTATATATTACCAACAATTTTCTACTTAGCAAAATTAATATGCTGTCTATAGATAATTTAACATCAAAATACTGGATACATAAAAATTCTCCACCACTGGCCGAGGCTTATATGCAAACATCCCAATTTCAAAATAAGATAACATCATATTATAAGATTCCTTTTCTTAAGGATCCCTATAATAATATTTTAAGCTCTATAGAGATCAAATATCCACAATATACCCCATATCCACAAATCAACAACAACATAGTTAAATCCATTATACAGGACATTTCATTCATTAGCATATATACTGATGGATCGAAGACAGATCATGGTGTTGGCTGTGCCTATTATATACCTAGTAAAAATTTAAAATCACAGGTTAAATTACATCCCAACGCTAGTATTTTCACTACAGAAATGTTTGCTATATTACATTCCCTTGAATATATTATTCATAATAAAGAGTCAACAAAATATATAATTTTATCTGATTCAAGATCCTGTTTGCAGGCCATAGACAATAGAACTAAAAACATATATCAAAATCCTCTAGTTTTCGAAATATGCCGTAGATTATGTAACATACTACAACAAAACATGCAAGTTTCATTCGTTTGGTGCAGGGGTCATATTGGGATTAGTGGCAATGAAAGGGTGGATGAATATGCTAAAGAAGCCATTTGCAGTGACAATTGTATATCTGATTTGCATTTCTATGATGTCTTTTCAATCATCAAAGATAATTTGTGTAATGATTGGAAACAAAGTTATACCGAGTATGCAATGAATAACAATAACAGGTAGACACGCACATATCCAAATCTTGTACCCAAACCAGCTATCCAATTTAAGAATTTAAATAGAAGTGCTTATGTAACCCTTTTTAGGGCAATCACTGGACATGGTAATATTAATTACCTTCTTCATAAAATGAAGCTTTCAAGCACTAATACATGTGATTGTAATAATTTCAGCATTGATGATTTGGAACATTGGTGTTTTGAATGTGGGCATAATAGGAATGCTTCAGATTATTTAATGGTTGAATTGGCTAAATTACGTTTAATGCCTATTAATTTTAGCTCGTTAATATACATAATTAGACATGATAAAAACACTTATAACTTATTTATTAATTTTGTGAAAATGTGTGTGAGAAAGCTTTAGGGATTTGTAGTCCTATGGTACTAATCCTTATATGTTATTCCTTTTTCCAGGTCGATTATCCTTGTTTGTGTAATCAAAGTCGCCTAGATAGACCCTATGGCGTGAAGCGAGTGACCTTGTCTTATATGTTTCTTTGAATATCTCCAGTTTTTTGAGACTCTAGATCAGTATGAATGAGAATATCTACATGAATTGTTGAGCTTTATTAAAGTGTTAGATTGTGCAGTACAGAATCATATTGTGTATTGCATTAATATTACAATATTACAGTTAAATGTAGTGGCTGTATGCGCTATGCGCAAAGCCATCCAAAAAAATATATATTTTTTCTAATAGCACTTGCTATATAGTGAGTGTGGTAATATGGCATAGTTGAACGCTATGACGAATATACCTTAATACTATTCTTATCACTATTAGGTTATATATGTCGTCTCAGAGGTTTGACTAAAATATTGACGTTAATGAAGCAGATGATAAAGTCTGCTGTAGAAGTGGTAGAAGAGATCCAACGTCTCAAAGTTAAACGAATGTCAATATCAATTTTATTAATATAGCATCAAAGATAACTCATTATGTGTCGTAGCTACCTATGTTCAAAATTCATAAATTGACTGTACCTCTCTATTATTCCGAATGTGTAGTTTAGATTTTCAGTTCTGATATATTTTCTGCTATTTGAGCCAACCTGTCACATGTATACGCTCTTTCTGAAAAAATTTATTTCTCAGAACAATTGCAATACTGGCCTAGTGCAAAGATGATTTGGTTTGTACTAGATATATTTAAGTGTGCTATCAGTTGCAGATAATGGATTATTTATTTCAAATGTGGGAATGGACCCTTAAGCAGATTCTTATACAGCGAGATGATCAGCGTTTTTTTTTATTCCGAAATTCCGAAAAGTCTAGGCTATTCCGTTCTTTTTCGTTCCAATTCTGAAATGTGTTCATGATAGAATGGTATTTATGCAGGGTGCATGTATTTTTAGGCATTTAGTATACGAATATTAGTGTTAAAAGTGTTGTTTCAGTACCTTTACAACACGTACGAAAAATGTGGTTTACTAGATCTATTGCAATCAGATAACCACGATTAAAATACAGTAACACAAGCAAACAAAAATCAATACATTCAGTGGCTTATATTTAATGCAAACTAGTTATACAAATAATAGAGCCAGAATACGTCATATAGTAGGTGGCTACAACAAAGTCGATAGCTGAATTTATTAAACTCTAGAACACCTAACCAACTTATATGCTCAAACTGATATCAAGTTTGAAAATTGGAACATTTAAAAATGTATGCATATTTATTGAAGTAAAAGAAAATTTACTCCTAGTTTCCATATAACATGGACTAGGTGCATAGAAATATAGTGAAATATAGTGAAATAGAAGTCGTACCAAACACAATTCAGTTGAAATTTTGTTCGTATTTTTTTCTCAAGGCCAAATGTATCAAAGTGATCATGTCAGTGGGTTTTAATCTCTTACTATTTAAATTTTCAAGCTTTCCTGTAAAATATCCCTCAATGCTAAAATTGGCTGTTAGTTAAATATTTCAAGGAAGTAGTAATTCCTTGGATCGATCTTTAATATCTTTTATTATTATTCCAAGTTAGAGGAAATTCTGTTAAATGCAAATTCCCGGAAGTTTCTCTAGACATAAATCAGGCAATTTTGTTGGAAAATATCAAAAAAGATTTTATGCTTAGCTTATTTTACTTGATAAAGGTGCATAATCAATTGATTTTTTTCCACTATATCCCACTGTGGGTTATTGTAATCGTATATGAAAACGTTTTAATATTCATGGGAATAGCTACGATGCCTGGTACTGTTTTAATGTTTCTAAACTTCTGTATTGAGAAGGGAAATAGAACCTTTAGAAGATCATCTGATAAATTGTCTGACACAACGATTTTTTTGTAATGCCTAAACCCTAATTTATTTATTTCATTCGTGAGCTACATTTAGAGTAGTTATGCAAATGTGTTATCTACAATTTATTGAAAAAAACAATAATATATATTAACACAAATTACAAACATCTCAGTTTCCCTTAAATTCCCTTAATATTGCCCAATAAGTGCTATATTTACCTTACCCCTATTTCAGAAAGTATATGACGGAAAAATGCGAAATAAATTTAAAAAGTGCCAGAATTCCAGGGCTTCTTGTGTTTTGAACAAAACTTCATGTAATCTGAATATAAGGCAGGAAGGTCTCATGTTGAACGTAATTATTCATCAAACATATTATACTAACTTGTTTTTTTTTATGTTCGGCACACACACAAGAAGAAAATCCTATGCCATTCAACGAGCGATGCGTGTGCGGAGAAGATAGTGGGCGTTGGACTTGAAGCGCTGTAAGTTGAAAAGACGTTACTCGGAAGTCCATTCCAGATCAAGGCAGTCATCCAGCCAAAGGAGTCCCGCAACAGGGATGTCAAAGACGTTCGCAACTGAATCGTATGTTGATGAGCAGCTTGTGTCTGACGGGTTTTTCTATTTGGCACAACTCTGGGTGGAATCATAAATGCCAGCCCGGTCGAACACCTTCCGTAGTATTGATAGTAAACAGATAGGTCCGCCATATTTCTTCAATGTTCAAGGCTCTCAAGGTCTTTAATCAACTCTGGGTCATCCACAAGACGGACTGCTCTCCTCTGTATGGAGTCCAATATCTTGGGCAAGTGTTTGGGTGCCAAGCTCCATACATGGGAACAGTATTCCCAGTATTCCAGAGATGGTCTTATCTGGGCCTTATACAGCAGTAAGAGCTGATGAGGTGTATCCAACTTTTTTGCTCTATAAAGTGCTCCTAGCCTTTGTGATGCTGCGTTGGCGATTTTGGTGACATGATTACGCCAAGATGTCTTGGCTACGTTGATGTCCAGCAAGCTTATGGATGAGGCCAGGTTTGAGAAGACAGATGTTTCAGTCTTTCCTACGTTAACCTGGACATTATTTTCCTCACGCCATTCCACGATGGCATTCATATCCTCATTGATGGCAGCAATCCGATTTTCTCGCTCGCGTTGGGAACGAGCAGCGGTCATTGGTGTCCGCGACATGAATGAGGATATCAGGGCACTGTCGTCTGCAAAGCGGTAAATAGAATTGTCTGTCCTGTCTAAGAGATCGTTGCTATAGAGCAGGAACAGTGTGGAAGATAATATACACCCTTGAGGAACTCCGGCATTGATTTTAAATTCCTCCGAGAGATGGCCATCAATATCAACTTGGATGCTTTGATCCCTTAAGAAATTAGAAAGCCATCGAAGCGGTGCTGGTGGTAATCCGTATGCTGTCAATTTGCTTAACAATCCGTTATGCCACACTTTATCAAATGATTTGGATATGTCGAGAGCCACTGCACGAGATTCGCCGTAGCTCTCGATGGCTTTGATCCACAGGTAGCTCATGCAAGTCAGGAGATCTCCCGTTGATCTGTATTTGCGGACGCCATACTGGCGATCGCTTATGATGCCTGCCGATTCGAGATATTTTAAGAGCTGCTCATTGATCAGTTTCTCCATGACTTTGGACATGATGGGAACTAAGGCACTTGGACGGTAATTATTTGGAATCGTTTTCTTACCTTTCTTCGGGATTGTCATTACTTGAGCGCATTTCCAGCTAGAAGGAAAGCATGTAGTTCTGTATGACAGGGAGAAAAGCCTGCATAGTGGAGCTGTTAGTTCAGCAGCACATTTCTTAAGCACTATTGCTGGAACGTCATCCGGTCCTGTGGCCTTGTTAGTGTCTAATTCGGAACTTTCGGCAAAATGTACTACAACCCAGTTTGATCCACAATACACTACAATGACTGAAACTAAACTCATTTTCTACCTAACTTTAATTTGTACTTTGCTTAATCAAGCGTAACCAAAAAAATAAACAATCAGGGAACTCCTTTAGTCGCGCTAGATTAACCAGTACAATGGACTGACTATATGGGATAGCTCTTCTATCTTAATTTAAACTATTCTTGCGTTTATTAATTTTTTTAACTGATTTTTCTAATGCTCGGCAACACTGAATTTTTCTATCCTACTATATTTTAAATGAGCTATGTGTCCTTTAAATCTCGTTTGTATGGATCTTCTAGTTTGCCCAGCATATTTTTGGTTACAGTTCATGCAACCAATTTCATATAAGTATTCCATTTTTTTCCAAAGTTTAAATTTAAACTGAGTTTGGTATACTAGTTACTCATGTTCTTAAAGACTAAAACTATTATACATACCAAGCTCAGTTTAACGTTAAGAAATTATTGGGTGGTCCAAAGGATAAAATTTAAATATTGAAAAAAAGTGAAATATACGAAATTGGTTGCATGGACTGTAACAAAAACAAAAATGTTGGACAAACTAAAAGATCCATATAAACGAGATTCAAAGACCACATAGCTAATTTAAAGTAAGGTAGGACAGAAAAATTAAGTGTTGTCGAGCATTCTTTTGAGAACAATCACAGAAAAACAATTAAGCAATTTAATATTAATTCATAGTATATCTGACAGGAGATTGTTAGACGCATACGAAAGTATGGAAATTATTAAATAATGTGAGCATAACGTAAATACTGGTTAATCGAGAAGCGTGACTAAATGAGTTCCCTGGATTGGTTACGCTTGACTAAGCAAATAGTTTGTACGAAATAGAGTTAAATAGATTATAAGCTTAGTTTTAATCATTTCCTGAGTATGCTGTGCGCACTTGTAATCGAGGCTTTGAGTCAGCTTTCTACTTGTTTCCAAGCCGGCAGGGGCACGCCTGGCGCCTCGATTTGACCGTTGACATATCGGAAAACGTCAGCCGTCGTTCATCTCCGTCGTCCTTCATTTTCAAATCGTCAGCCATACTTTCATGTCTTTGTGATTTTTCTTGGGTTTATTTGTTATTGTGTGTATTAGTGTATTTTACTATAGAACTATTTATTTTGAAGTGACTTAGAAACAATTAGCTTAGATTTCCTCATTTCTATTATATTATTTTATATCAGTAAAATTTTGTTGACATTGTAAGTATTATATATGTTGTACTCTATAATAAAAATAGTGTATGTAACATAAAATTACTAATGTGCTTTTTTATCAAAATAAATTGTCCCTTTAAAGTTTTTTTAGGTGTAAATTTTCGTAAAATTTACAAAATACTGGATTTAGAGTAACATAATTTAAATAGGAGGAATTTCGCGCGTCACCAGCGTACCTGTCTGTTTCATTTTAGCAAATTTTTGGAAATGTTCTCAGGATAGTATTCCATGCTATTTTTTACTTTCCTGTCTTTATCACTTTTCTTGGTTAGTTTAAACTATAAACATCTTTAGATAGTGAATTTATGATTCACCTTTCTTGTTGTCATACAGTTTAACTAACCTATCAGAAAAAAGTGACGTCAGATGCGAAAAGCAAAAAGCTATCATGAATTACTTCCTTTAAGAAGTGAAGTAAATCACGTACTTTGATGACGTGTAGCTTCTTCTTAGTTAAATTGTTCACTCTAAAATCAAATTTAAACAATAGCGAAATTTAAATTTCGCGTCTAAAAGATAGAGATAAGCTTAGTTTTAATCGTCTTTTGGAGAAATGTCAAAGCTTAAATTCGTGTCGATCATACAGTTGTCTTTTGAAAAGAAGCTAAAATGCTTGTTTCCAGGATAATAGATGGCGCTCTTTGTGAATTTATTTGGTAGTTAAGGACTTTCCATTCTATCCCCCTATAACCTTTTTCTATGCTCCCGATGATGATAACATGGTTAGTTTGTGCTTCGGTATTGTGGATAAAACTGTGCGCATAATATACTTTTACTTTCAAATATAATTAACGTTGAGTCTGAATATTCAAACAATTATGACGGATGAATGACTTTAAACGGCTATCCTATTAATTACTAAATACATATAATTATTAAAATACCGCCGCGATAGCTTTTAGGGCAGGGCGCTTTAATTTTAAGGTGTCCGTCCGTAGTTGTTTTCTTATTTATTTAAGTTTTTATTAACAAAATATTTTTAGTTTATCGATTTCCAGGCGTTATATACTTAAATCAACTAAAACATTTTAGGTTAGGGCAGGGGCGGTTTTGTTGGCTTACTATTAAATAAACAATCATTTTTAATTGTTTGCTTCTTTGTAATACGGGTACAATTTCTCGAGCAGTGATTATTTAAACTAATAGCCATCTAATCTTAAATAGATATAAGAAATCAAAAGTATTAAAAAAATTAACATACTGGAGGAAGAGCAAAATGGTTGTATACGAGGATTAGCCGGGTGCAAACATCAACTTTCCATATATGCAGTGGTTATAAAACAGGTTCAGACTAGGAAAAGGGTGTGTTATATTTCACTACCACAAGGCCTTCGATTCAGTCCCTCATGATTGGCTGATGAAGGTACTGGAGATTTACAAGACTTGCCCTAAAGTAAGAGCGGTGCTCCAACATCTCATGATCACCTGGCGGACGGATATCCTTGTCAATAACAACAACGGTGGTAAAGTCAAGATATCCATAGGTATTTTTCAAGGAGACTCTTTATCACCTGTGTGGTTCTGCCTGGCTCTGAACCCTCTTTCTACGCTACTGAACAACACGAATGTTGGGTACAGACTGAACATCAGGAACGGCGATCTATTGTACTGCTCTTTGCAGAAAACCAGATTGGATTGCACTCTCTAATTAACATCGTTAACACCTTCAGCGGCTACATAAACATGTCATTTGGACTTGACAAATGCGCCATCATCAACATCAAAAGTTGCGCAGTGGAAATCCAAGAAGATCAATACAAGGATATCGAGAACTTACATACCGAAGATACATACAAGTGTTTAGGAATGTCTCAGAACCAACATATCGATAAAACGTCTCTGAAGAATATGTTCTCCGAGAAGTACAAAAGGAGAGTACTCAAGGTTCTGAACACCAAATTTTCATCTAAGAACCAGATCACCGCTCTGAACGGCAACAATTGCTAAGATTCGAAGATGGTCTGATGGGAATAGCAGGCCAGGAGGATCGAGGATATATGCCACTGAATTTACAACATCGCAATCTCGAGTTCGACATAAGCTCAAGGCAGGAAGATCGAGCCACTTGTATGGAACAAGCCTTATATGGTAGAATTCTAAGAAGTCTAGAAGCGGCCAAAGTCGATGATAAGCCGACCTCACTAGCTTGGCTCGGCACCGGATACCTCTACCCAGAAACCGAAAAGTTCTTCATGGTCATCCAGGACACAATTATCAGGATTCGCAACTATGAAAAACATTGTCTAGTACTTGACGCAGAAGTTGTTTTTCCACCAGGTTACCCTCAGCCTAGTAATCAGGCTAAATAGTTCCCAGCGAAACCTGAGGTGGAGCGTGGATAATAATAATAATAATGATAATAATAATACGTATTCAGTTCCACAGCACGTTGCAAAAGTTAGGTTAAACAACTAAATGTAATCAATCAAGTTTAGGAATTAACGTTTTGACTGCTGCGAAAGTAGAATTCAATGATATGCACATGGTTGCCAGATTCACTTAAACAAATCAATTTCACACATTTAGTACACCTGCGATTAAATACCCTTAGTGTATCATCTACAAAAGTCAGCAACTTGTACTCAAGCACTTGCTATGACAGAAAGCTCATCTTAATCATAGAAAGCCCCTAAGGCTATGGTGCCTACTATGACAGCATTTTAGTCTGTTACTATGTTACATCTACAGTTATACCATAAAGACCCCAAGACCCTTATCAAATATGTGTTTGGCTGGTCTTTTAATTCAGTCATATCTAATCTATCAGTTTTACTTCACAGGATTTAATATATCATTATTAGACAAGAAACATTAGTCTTAGAAGAGTAAGCTCAGGAAAACGTTCTGTGTTGCAATATTCTTTATATTTCTTATCTCTCAGTCTCAATATTTTATTGCCTTCTGTAGATATCAAATATTTTATCAAATATTAAATTTTGTGTCTAAATTAATGCTTTTTTTATTATTATGCAAAGCCACAAGCCGTATTAGAAGGCCCGCTTTGTACAAAATGTGTTTGCCCATTATGGAAATTTTTGCTGAGCCTGAACATGGAGATAAGATAAAACATACCTGTTTGTCCGTAAGCGAAAATGCAAGCATTGTATCCTTGAAAAGCATTGTCGAGTATATCTCTGCCAAGCGAATCGAAAACCTTTTCCTGGGATGCGAAGTTTTCTTGGCTAGGATCGACTGAACAGAAGCAATGGTCAAAGGCGAAGGTTTTCAGTTGTTTCCTGAAACGATAAAAGATTTTATAAATTGATATGTGTAAGTATTCTAGGATATCTATTATATGATTTATAGGATGATTATAAATATACGTTACGATCTGAAATAAGATGCGACAAGTCACAATTTTGCTTTCACTAGGTAATCTGAAACATTGTTTGCTATTTAGGTTTTATTATAACCTTGTAGCCATTAGATGCTATCTGTTATGTCGTATTAATGCAAAGAAAATATTTTCGATATGGTATAACGAAACAAAGAAAATTTAAGGGAAATCAGGCAAGACGAGAGAAAGTTAAAAATTATTGAACTGGGACTATTACGCCAACAATATTCGGTGAAGCTAGTTAATATTATGACATGCAGATAAGCAATGATAATTACTGATAGTCTAGAGTTTAAAAAGTCTGTCTGCAACTTCGAATGGCACCGATTACAGAGGTAACAATAAGTATCAATGCAGCAAATTAGACGGTTATTACAAAAAACAATTTAGCAACACAATAATTGGTCATCAGTCAGATATTAGTCAAAGGTCAAATGGATTACAAATTATACCCGTTTGTAGAACAATGTAAATGATCAAAAGCAGTGATCTTTCACTTAACCTCAAAAGTGTAGAATATAGTATCTCAGCAATCTAGCTGACATGATCAGAGAGTATGTATTGTATACTTTGCGTCTGCTGCTTTTATGGGGTCGAAGCACTGACTGATGCTCCAACAAAAAGCGGAGTCCAGATGCGAATCCTTTAATGTTTTTCCTATACTGGGTTTTCGTGACCTTGGCCGCTTGCCAGTTCGAGCCCCGAGCGGTAGGGTTAAAAAAGTTTGTTGTACCAGCTACTTAGTTTAACCAGAGAAAATCAGATATTCTCTGGTTTAATTGGCCATAAAATGTGATGATGTTATGCCTAATTCATTTTGATTTGTATAAAACAATTCTAAATATTACTATGAAAATGTATTGCTCATTTAAGTCTATTAAAGCATGTGAATAACGTATATGTCAAGATTTAAATGTTTAAAAACATATCTGCATCTTTTACATTAATTACTACTGCGACAATCACTTTTTCTAGTAATTTGTTCAAAATAAAATCAGCTTTTACATTGAAGGCTGTGAAAACGAAAGTCACTTTTAGTCATATAATGTTTTTATTCACAAAAAAACTTAAAGATGGGATAAAATATTAATTGTCCTCTGGGTTTTTCCTTTTTTACAACTTTTAAGGTCTGTATTTGCATATTTTATTATGTAAAATAGTCTTAACAATATATTACGCAGATAAATTTCAAAAATTTAAAGACTTAATTTCACAAATGTTAGATGATTTGCAGTGCATCCAAAAGTGTAAAGAAATATTTTAAAATGTTAAAGTGGAACAACAGTTAATAGTACCGATATTTTTTCTATTCCCTCTAAAACTTGTAAGTCCATTCTTATTTTTCTTGCTTGAAATCATTTACAGTTGTTTTTCTTTTAAAAATATAAGTTGCCTTATTTTTTGTTTACATTTTGTCGATGGCATTCTTTTCTACTATTAAGATTATGGTTTTATACAGTCATGCTTTTGCCGTAATTTAGCAATGGTCTCTTTCCTCACATTTAGAAAGTTTACTTCTAGTATGCTCGCCTTTGTGTCTGTATTAGTGGTCACCATCACACAACACATCACTAGGTTATCAGCTTCAACTACGATTAATCCTGACACCTTTAGGACACATGAGCTATGGAACATTACATTACATTAAACAAATTCTCAAATAGACCTTTTCTCCTTTTTTGCAATATTTGCAACTTTATTTCAGCTTCACTTGATTTTTGCTTTTTATTGTCAAGCACCCCGGAAAATTCATTAAAAAATAAAGTTTTGACGTACCAAGATTTTTCTAGTAACCCTGTATTATTGGTTGAAGGTGGTGTCAAAGTTTTCCAGGCATACTGAGTATTTTTCTTCAAAGCTTTGAAATTCGTCATATCAAACGAAGAGTTAATATTTGGATTACTTTGGGTTTAATTATCGGAGAAAAACTAAGCTTATTAAAAATTTCCAATTATTTTCAAAAATATTTGCACCATGTTCTCGTGATTTTTACTTATTTCTTAGATCATCTTGGCTTTTAAGAGTCAATTTTGTTGTAGCAGATCAAACATTTCCTGCAATATCATGTTTTTATGCTAGTCTTTTTACTTAGTGGGCTCATCTACTTCTCCTATGAAACTTATCGAAGGTTGGCTTCACTTTCAAAGGTCTCTTGCTTAGAAATCATGAGGCATGCATTTACGAAATATATAAAGAAAGTTCTAGGAGAAAATAACGGTATTTCAATTATACCAACATTATTAAATTTTTTAGAAGATAATATTTCTTCTCAGAAGTATCTGCATTATCTCTATACTTAATAAATATATGCTCAGGCTCAGATAACAAAGATGCAATACTGGCGATAAAGTGTCAAATGACCATGGATTAATGTATTATTATGACATTCGTGATTCCAAGAAATCAAAGGGGCTAAAACTGATTCCGACCTTTCAGATATTACTGATATTAGAATAGATATTATGCCAATAAAGAAAACTTCGTAGTATTCATTTTTTAAATTGATTTCAGCGGAATTGTACTGGACAATTAGCCAAGTGAAAAATTCATATTATAATACGATCATTCCGTATAACCTATTTCACTTTCCTACAATAAAATGTTTCGACTAAATAAATAGAGCAAAACATGATAGATCAATAGTGGGTGTAATATCTAGAAATGGCAATTGGATACTAAAATAAAATCAATCAATATAGAATATGTTATACCTCTTTGTTTAGTATCTACTTCTAGCAGACCTGCAGACCTGATACAGTTTTAATATTTAGCAGTTTCGGCCGATGGTTGATGTTAAATTTATGCTTTAAACCTTGGGCCCCACAATTAAATGAATGAAATCAATATATGATTTTAACGTTATTCAGATAAAATTTTCATTGTTTATTATGATTTCGCTAACGTACAATAAGCTAAATTTCATTAATTGTTTAATGTTGCTTCTTCAGTTTTCCGTAAAATTCCACCAGCTCAGCTGTCTATTTTGGTTTAAAAAAAGCAGAATTTTTTTTTTCTACAACTTTAAGATACTTATACCGGGTGTCTCTAAGAGGTCTATACAAAACCCTACCACATATTCCTGGGTTTCCGATTCAAAGCAACTTACCTTATTCCGAAATTGCTCCGTTTCCAAGATACAGGGTGGTAAAGTTAAAAAATAAAAAAAAAAATTAAAAATTTATGAATTTTTTTAATGTACTACTTAAAAAAATTGATACCCCGGTAGTTTTTTGGGATGCAAAACCCGAATATGGACTCCTTTCTTTACGGTGATCGTTAGAGAGCACTTCACACTGCACTTGTTATGGTTTTAAATAACCATAACACTTTTCTGAGTGTAGTTTTTTACTTTCCTTGTAAGAAAATAATATCATGAAAATTTTTAGGCAAAAAAGGTACTCTTGTTTAAATCCGCTATATTTTGATTTTTAGTGTTCAATGCCGCACCAATTCAAATTATTTTGAATAAAAAAATTTGGCTGTTATCTTTGAGGATGGAATTTGGTCAGTGAATTAGCAGTGGCAAATGGATTTTTTTAGATAACTTTTTGGAGTGTACGTGAATATCCTAACATTTTCACATACAGAAAACCTCTTATTTTCTACCTGTTTGGTGAACAGCTTTAGAACTTTATTTGCAGACAGGAAAATTTATTTAATTTTTTTGTCGTTAATTTTCGGCAGAAAAAAATGTTTTACTTGGTTGACTCTCAGTAAGTGTGGAAGAATCTGGGAATGGATTTTTTTTAACTCATTGAGGAATAATTAAAAGTAAATTTATTTATCACAAACTTTTAGTAATTGTTCAAAATGACCTCCGTTACTACGACGTAAAAAGTTTAAATGTACTCTTTGCATCAATTCCGCATCGCTCGTTAATATGTTGACTAAATTTTGAATTTTTCCACACAATTCTGTTGCATTATTAACAGGTAACAAATACGAGGTTTTTTGTATGTGACATTTACGTACACTAAAAACAATTAAAAAGAAGTACATTTTGCAGTGCTAAAATTTCATCCTCAAAGATAACAGCCAAATATTTGTATTCAAAATAATTTGAATATTCCAGTGCGGCATCGAACAATAAAAACCAAAATATCTCGAAAACTATTTACTTTAGCGGATTTTTACAAGAGTATTTTTTTGCCTGTTTAGTATATTATGTTTAGAACAAAAAAAGTAGGAAACTACACTGAGGCCATTTTAAACGATCAGAAGTGCATTGTGAAGCGCCCTCTAACGGCCACAGTGAAAAGGTGTCCATATTCGGGTTCCGCATCCTAAAAAACTCAAACATTAAAAAAAAATCCTTTTTTATTTTTTTAACTTTACCACCATGTATCTCAGAAACGGAGCAATTTCAGACTAAAGTAAGTTGCTTTAAATCGGCTTATTTTGCCCTCAGGAATATGTGATAACATTTTGTACAGACCTTTTAGACCATTATACAGACTGTATAATTTCACAACCATTAAAAGAATGCAGAAATCATAGCCCTAGAGATTAATAGGGTCAACTGTTCATTCATTATGCAATACAATTTAATATTTAAACTGTTTAGAACTACGATGCATTTTGTGAAAAATAAATAAAACTACAAAGGGTATATAGCAGTTTCGCCCTGCAGAACCATTTTCAGTATGGTACCTACTTAATTTTATCTGGGTGTCCTCATAAGTTATAAGCAGGCTTTCTGCAATTCAATAGTATTCGTACAATTTTTATTTATTTACGCACTATAAATTGTCGTTACGATATAAAAAAAAAAACTTAAAGTAAGTAAAACTTACAGAGGTACTAGATTACTACACTATTATAATTAACATTTTTAATTTACGTCGCTGAAAATAAACCGAACTCTGTGGGCACAATAACCTCGAAAATAATTTTAGATATAATGGTTGATATTAATAGACGAAATCCTCACTTTTCCAGAACAAGTAGATAAGTGAGCAGTCACTTTAATTAAGAGTTCAGTTGTGGAAGAAAGATAAGGGTTAGAAAATGGATGTTAGCAACTGGTGCATTCGAGATCTATCGCCAGCATAAAAACGCTGTGTTTCTAATATTATTACAGTAAGTCACGTAACTGAATTTTTGACCAAAAATAGGAAAATCCAATTCGGTGTAAAATTCTGGAAAGAAAAAACTTAATATTTTAAGACGTTACTAAGAGTTCTGTAGACAGTTATTTGCTTCCCCGATGTTATAGAATGCAAATTTTCTTTCCAATAATAAAGTCAAGCCATTACCTTATAAATAATTTGTGTCATTTATTATCTCCCTGTTTTACCTGTAATAACCAAATTGATCCAAAAAATGTTTTTTGTTCTCAGACAGATTATGAGTTTGACCACTCCTATTACATTAGTCTTACTTAATAATTGCTGACCAACTATTAACGTAATTCGGGATCGAAGTTGCCAATGATTTTTAAATAATTTTCCGTTTGGACTATATTTATTACGATATTTCTACAAATAAATGAGCATATATAGCAAGCTAATAAACACGGCAATAAGACCCCGTCATCTCCATTCCAGACATTTATTCGTGGTTTCAACATCTGCCTATTTTTATATTTCTAAAGGATGCCATTCCGGTCGTGACCAATTTCTAGATGACATTTTTGAGTTTAGTGAGCTTTTCTAAATGATATGAATACTACTTGCTAAAATGTAAAAAACCCAATTTTTATGATGTAAATAATTTTTAAGTGCGTGGTTCTTCTTTGGGAAACAGGTTGCACTCGAGCGACTTTCCAAGAAGATGGGTAAATCATTTTTCAATAAGACAGAGAAAAAAGTCTGAAAAAAATGTGTGTTAGTTTGTTGGCGCAGTTGTTTAACACGGCCCTGATGCCTTTTGCGTGTCTAGCTCTTTGATGATTTTACGAATGTCACAGTGGTGAAACCTAACTTCTGTCATGGTAGCGTTGATGTTGGATATGGTGGGAAGAGCTTTGCCATTGTGGCCGTTTAAGGTAGAGTGCGATGAAAACATTTCGGCGAGCATGTTTGCTTTTTCCTTAGTTGTAGTTGCCGTGACGCCGCATTCGTCTGTCAAAGGTGGAAGAGACGTTTCTGCAAAGTTATTACTTACTGCCTTTGCTACCGACCAGAAATTCTTGGAGCGACTGGGGCAATGCAAAAGTTTATTCCAGGTTTTTTGATTGTGTTTGACCTTAGTTTCGTCAATCACACGTTTGCATTCGTTTCTCGCTTTGGTAAAATAACTGCGACTTTCAGCGGTCTGATTTTGCTGCCAGTACTTGTAGGCTTGTTGCTTCCTACCTTCGTACGGCTCTTTCGCATCTTCTGCATACCTTCTATCGATTCGTTATACGGGGGAGTGTCCAAAAACGGTAAAGACAGTTTTTTGCCTACAGAGCCCAAATTTAATATTCAGAAATAGCTTTTAGTACCTATAAAAAACTTTTCCTAATAAAAAATTTTCCTAGGGGGCAAAATAAGTAGTGATGAGCAAATGCAAGACCAATACCAAGACCGGGTTGGTCTTCATCTTGCATATTATGTGGTCTTGGTCTTGGTCTTGCAGTTTAATAAGTGGTCTTGGTCTTGGTCTTGGCCTTGCAGGATCTAGTCTTGGTCTTGCTCCAAGACTCTTGTAAGTATGCAAGAGCAAGCAATTTTTACAAAGAAAATTAAAAAATAAAGTTTTTCACGTCCTTTCAAGTAAATAAAGGTTTAAAGAAAGGGACAGTATTTGTCAGTACAAAAATTTTGGTTTGTCAATATGAAGTACCACAGCGACAAATTTTAAGTAGTAAATCAGGTATTTTTTAAGCAAAAATACTCATTAAAAAGCATGTGCACTATGTGCGCATATCTGAACTGAAACTTCTTAACATAAACGCCCTATCTTAACGGATTTTGTTAAAAAGTAGTTTTTTAAATACACTCAATTAACAAATAGGGAAGGCCTAAATGAAAAAAAAAATTCTTCATAAAAATTTCGCTTATGTCTTGACAAGGTAATAGAGCAAATCTCATATTTTTTACTTGTAAACTAACAAAGATATCACAATAAAATCTTATACATATCGTTACGGATTTGGTTAAAAAGTAGCTTTTTTAAATATACCACTCAATTAACAAAAAGGGAAGGCCTAAATGAAAAAAAATATTCTTCTATAAGGTCATCACCTTTACTGTTTTTACTAACCCAAAATGTATAATTTAAGTGGTATTTGTAGGATTATTGGTCAGGTATGAAGAAAACCAATTAGTATATCTTACCAACGTTTCGAATTATATTAACTCATCATCGGGGTTCTGTCAAGAGCAATTTTCAATTTGATTAAAAAAACAAAGAGCCTTAAGCCCAAAAACAAAACCTTTCTTAAGTACTACCTTTGTTTAATAAAATACAAATAAATAAATAAAAAACAACACACAAAACAAAGAAAAAACAGGTTAACGAAATGAAATAACAGAAAGGGTTTCTAATGATAAAATATGTAATGCATATGCATGTCATAGAAATCATTACCTCTTGTTAAAAGAAAAACAAAAATTCATAAAACTTATTATTTTCCCTCGTACACTTAACCTTCATATCTCATAACAGGATTAAAATAGATAATATTGCGGATTACAATGAACATTACAAACAACAAAGAACAATGAAAAACAAAACAACCAAATTACACAGCGTAATACAAGGACGACTGTTGAACTATGTTCTAAATTTTGTCGAAAAAATATAGTACATAGGTACAAACAAAAATTTAAAAATTACATAAAATCATCAGTGTTTAAAAATTAAATTTTTTGGTTTTTTGAAACTATGTCGAAAAAGAAGAAAATTATAAATAAAATCCATTATTGTGAATTATAAATTCATTAAAATTAATTCATTATAAAAGCAGTATTGAACTAGCAAATATAAAATCTTACAACGTTTTTCATTTAACCAATTTTTTTCTCGAATTTTTATCTCCTATAGTTTTCAAGATCCCAAATACATTCCTGTCCTTTTCGCACACAGTGTATGTGCAGAACCGAGGAGGATGCTCCAATTAATCAATTTATAACATCAGAATATGCGTATTATTCTAGCATCCAAAGGGCTTACTGGCCAAAATCACATCCAAAAATCGGTCACTATCTTCCGGTCTATATACAAGAATGTTTGGAGAAAATAATTGACATCTGTGTAATTTGTTAAAAGTCCAAATTAGATTTTTGTAATTATGAGTATAATTTTCTTTAAAAAACTGACTGCTCTTTTAGTGTTTTTACGTGAATACATTCTTATTCATTTGCATGCAATGCAGCGTGGCAAATAGTCTAACTTTCCCTACATGTATCTCACAAACAAAATTATTTTTGACAAACGTTTATAGGAAGTTTTTCTCCATATTTCGACCCAACAATTTCGAACCCAGAATTATGGGCAATATGTCAACAAATAAAAATTGCGAAAAAAAACACAAGATCGCAAGGCTCTTGCATGCTAGGTCTTGGTCTTGCGTAAGTCTTGGTCTTGCATAAGTCTTGCACTGCTCAGTCTTGGTCTTGGTCTTGCAGACCTGGAGCTGGTCTTGGTCTTGCTTTTTCTGCAAGACCAAGACCAGTCTCGCTCATCACTAAAAGTAAGGGTAGGTACTTTATTCTTGAGTGAATTTAAAGTTTACTTCCCTCGCTCGTATATCATGCAATTTTTACTACTTTTGTGTGTGCTCCTTCTGTTTAAGGACATGCAAACTGTAAACTAAATTTGGGAACTTTAAAAATAAAACAATTCCCATTTGGTACACACTTTCTGCCGGTCACTCTATATATCGGCCATCTTTATTGCCGTAATGAAATAATTAGCCAAAATAGAAATTTAATGTACTGTGAATTTTTTAGCCGCTATGTTTTTACATTGTATCACAATTGACTCCTATCGCATTTTTATTATATTGGTTTTATAATTCTAACTTAATTTAGTTTATAACTTGTTTATATAAAACCATGTGCCAAAGTATAAATCCATCATTTTCTGTAAAAATTTGTCATCAGTCTGGCGTGCAACATTTTATTAACATTTTACTTTTAATGTCAATTAATTTTGAAATTAACTTTTACAATGCGATAGCTTTAAAAAAAGGGGACATTGCCAATCGCATTGTGTTTAATATTTAATTTAAACGTTGCCTCAGAAACCTTGATATTTTTATTTATGATATCCTGTAACATACTACTTCAAGCAAAATTATGCGACTATAACATTAACGAAATTTTCGTTAAGATAACAATTATATCCCCTATTGTTGTTTGTTTAGAGAAATAGAAAAAATTGAGAATATGAGTGTAGAGATTTTAGTAGTATATAGTTTAAAATAAATTAAAAATAAAACAATCGAACTCCACATTACTAAGATAGAACTTAAAACGGCATTTTTTTAAATGCAACTACTAATATATTTGCATTTATCGCATAAGAATTAACATTGGTTGTTAATAATTATTAATCCGTGTTCGCGTGTTTTCCGCTAGTTTATGTAACATTTATTATGTATAGGGGTTATAAGCATTCCTAGTACGGCGCTTTTCTATTTGGTATGATTCAGTATTAGGATTGGGAAAAATAATCCATTATTCGATTATTTGATAATTTTTTTTTTTTAATATCGACTAATCGAAATATCAAGAAATTGATTAATCGAGAAATCGAAAATATTCGATTATTTTTTAGAACCCAAAATGGAATACATTTGGCCGAGTACCAAGTACGCCTTGCCTTGATATTTTTACGTATGATATCATATAGCAAACTACTTCAAGCAAAATAAAGCGAATATAACATTAATAAAGTTTTCATTAAGAAGATTGTTAATGTACAGAGTTATCGATTATAAACCTTACCCCCTGTTATTTTGTTTGTTTAGAGAAATAGAAAAAAATTGTTAATATGAGTATTGTAGGGTTTTTTTTAGTAGTATGTATGTATGTATGTATTTTAAAATAGATTAAAAATAAAACAATAGAACGCCATATTGCTAAGATAGGACTTAAAACGGCATTTTTTTTAAATGGAACTAGTAATGTGGGGTGGGCTAATCAAAACGAAACACGGCCGATATTTCATGTACCGTTCGTTAAAAAAAATTTCTCCGACCCGTCGATTTTTATTTCCCGCGGGGAAGATTTTGCCCATAACTACTACATACTAACCCAAACTAACCCTGTCACTTTAACCCCCTCGCGGGGGTGACCTTCAACCCCAACATCTTAAATAAAAATAGGGGTCGAGTGGTACCTTATTTTAAAGGTAATCAAATTCTCTTTTCAACGCATCTTAGTTTTTGAAATTTAATGCTGCCGTTTTTGAGAAAATAAGGAAAGAACAATGAAAAAAAAAACGATTTCTCAATTTATTAGTCGATGAAAAACATGTTAAACCCGTTGATTGTTATATCGGAGAAAAAGTCTTTTGTGCATAATATTCAACTCTGTCACTCACTTCAACCCCCGCAGGGGTGAGCTTCAACCCTTAAATTAAAATGGGATTAAACTTCATATGATATACCTCATTTCAATGAGAGATCTAACATAAGGAAATGTTTTCTACATTTCTCATTACATTATCACTCAAAACTGTTAATGTAAATTCTAATTTTATAGTTTGAAAAAAAGTAGTAAGTACTAGTCTTTTTTGCAATTAGTCAAATCTTAATTTTTTTTTGTGCTGTGAAATTCTGTTTGTGTAAAGTATTTATAAATATTGCAGTTTTTTTATCTTCCTTAGAAGTGTCGAGTATTTACATTTAATTTATTTCAATTTAGTATCTTGCAGGGTTTTGTCTGTGACTAAATTTTATTTTGAACTAAAATGGTTTCTTCTACTGCAGAAAGAGTATCGCTGATTGAACTGTATTATGAGAACGGTAGATGTGCTAAATATTGCAGCATAGGTATTTAATGAAATGAATCCAGATAAACATGTTCACCGAAAATACATAATTGAGCTGGTAGCACAGTTTAGGGAGACAGAATCAGTGACAAACCGAAAACCAATCGCTCCAAATCGAAGAATAGTGGGAAACGAAGCAGTGGAAGTTGCTGTTTTGGGCCACGTCAATATGTACCTTACATTAAGCACCAGGCAACTACCTTTAGTGTGTGGCATAAGTCGCACGAGTATTCGTAGAATTTAAAAGACACATAAATTTCACCCCTACAAAATTCATCTTGTACAACAATTAAACGAAGATGACTCTGACAGACGTTTGCAATTTTGCGAGATTATGACTGAACGAATAATAAATAATCCGAATTTAGTGTTCAACATTTGTTTTTCCGATGAGTGTTCGTTTTTCTAAATGGGACTGCTAATCGTCACAATTGTCCATATTGGTCTGACGAAAATCCACATCTATTCCATGAGGTTCAACTCATCATCCTGAGAAATTAAACGTCTGGGTTGGAATATATGGCGATTGTTTAATTGGTCCTTTTTTTCTCCCAGGAAATCTAAATGGAGAAATGTATCTGCAATTATTAGAAGACGCTATTGATCCTGCATTCACAGAAACGCTTGAAAATAATAATAATTATGCCGAACAGTTGACATTTCAAGAAGATGGTGCACCTCCTCATTATACCCTTGCTGTTCGTGAGTATTTAAATCGGACGTATCCTGGTAGATGGATCGGTCGAAGAGGACCAATAGAGGGGCCTGTAAGATTACCTGACTTGACCCCCTTAGATTTTTTCTATGGGGTCACTTAAAAAGTAAGATTTATAAAACTCAACCACAGTCATTAAATGATTTACGTCAGCGAATCATTCATGAATATCGGGCCATTACACCAGAAATGCTTCATAATGTCCGGGACTGGTTTGAACAAAATCTCTATTATTGAATAGATGCAGGAGGACAACACTTTGAGCACAACGTTTTATGTTACAACATAGAACCGTGTAATACTTTTTTGAGTTTATATTTATTTATTACAAAGTTCTATGTTCAGCATACACCTTTTTATCCACAAAAGATATATTTTGCAACATACATCCTTGATTTTTTATTGATAACTAAGGTTTTATGTTACCTAGAGGTATCATTCCAAGTTTAAAAATATAGTAATTGTCCCATAGAATTTTGTAATACCGAAAAGTTGAAAAAGTTAAAAATGTCACATACAACATTGTAATATTAGGATGACGAATATATAAAAGTTGCCTTTCGATTAGAAAAATCCGGCTTTACGTTCCTTATTTATTCTGGAGACCCTATCTTGTGTTATATTTATGACATATTTAAGACAAAGAAATAAGCGTCGAAGCCTTGAAAGTTCCACAAAGCCAACTAGAACATACAAACAGAGTAATGGATTTCGAATTTAGATGAAATATGTGTATAAATATTTCCAAGAGCAAAACTAGAATTACGATGGAAATTTTACATTTTTAAAGATATTTAGTTATAAAATGAGAGTCTATCCAAAGCAAGAATGCGTGTAAAAAATAAAATGCCTATAAAATGGTGAGAAATAAATTAGCAATGGACCTGTTATAAATACAAAGTAAATGAACTGTAACACATTCATAAAAATGATTGTAAAAAGTAGTAATAATATTTAATAACGGTTTGATTATATGAAATAAAATGACAGTGTGATTTTAAAAGTTTAAGATCTAAATATCTTCTTGATCCATACTATAGCTTCCTGAAAAAGATAGTTCCTCGTCGGATTCATTTTAACAAGTCCATTTTATTTCCTACCTTCCATGACTCAGAAATAATTTTCTTTGCGTGGTCGATGTACTTTTGCCAGTGCTGTGTGCTGTTGCGGTACATTTTCTACTACGTTACATTTAAAACTTTAGCAGGTGATCCTATAGTTTTAACAATAGCTTCCTCATAACGTCTTTTAGTCTCTGATCACACCATTTCGATGGCATTAAAGTGACAATAATAGGGTGGTAGACTGAGCACACAATTATCATGCTCCGCAGCGTATTTATCCAAACAATTCCTTTTTCCATCACTGTTTGCTTTTCCAACTAATTCCAAACAGCATCTTTTAAAAGATTATTTGAAAAGGGGATATTATTCTTTCCATGTCATTCTATAAGACATTTTTCTCCAGCTTTTTCCTAGATGACTATGCTAAGTTACGTTATCCAGTATAATAAAATTAAGGATGGTTCTTCTAAGTTTGCAATAAGTTAATCCTTAAATCACTTGTTAAAATTTACGGTATTCATATTCTCGTGAAAATTACCTGTTCCTTAATACCTTACCTTAATACATCTAACAATAATTAGGGATGCATTTGTCACAAATCAATTTTTATTGCCGGCAGGGACAATAACGTAACGTATCTCACTTCCAGTTTTTTTTAAATTTCTGTATTTACTACCATCTTGCCATGCACATTTTTCTATCCCCACTTTTGCTAAAAACCAATGTCTTATCCAGAAAGACCGGTTTATATTATGTTCTCTCTTTTAACAACTTGATATTTATTTAAAAATAAAATTCACCTCAATCTCATTCCAGGCATTTCTAATACATTCTCAAGAAACATATAATTCAAATATGACTTAATTAAAATCCCTCCATATAGCAACGCATGTATGCAGTAATAGTTAAATATTCTGTGTAATTGGCTAGAAGATGAGCCTCGCCAAAACTCATATGACAGGTTGAATGGATCAAGAGAATAATCCTGAGTCTCGCATCCAAACTTCGCTAGATTTGGAACTATACTTTAGCTTAGTTAATAATTTTAATTTTAATATTACTTTCGGTACGTTCATCTGGGATATAAATTAAAAATCTGGCTACTAGTCCGAGAACAAGCAATGTGTAAGGTGCACCCTCTATACACTCGCGAACAACCACATAAAAAAAATATGTAAATCGACCTGGCGCATCCGATTTTGGAGTTCGCCAGGCAATCCAGAATTGCTAAACTGATAAAAATTTACAATTTCTGAAAAATCTCAAATTTTATGTAAAATTTTTAATTTTTGCTTATTACCCTATATCTCCCTTACTTTAAGTTCGATTAAATTAAAATTTTTAGGAGAGCCAATTTGGACATTGGTTATCATCAGTGACATAAGACAAATGCAAAAAAATGTATGTGTCACCAGCTTTATTTTTTTTAAGTTGGTGGCACGAAATCTCCTAAAAATGCAGCAACAAATACTCGATCCAGAAAACTTTTTTGTTTTTAGAGATAGATGTATATAGTAAGCAACAAAGTTGTAGCCAAAGAACCGAAGAAACTTTTTTTATTCTGGTGATTTTTTTGATAACTACTTTAGTTTTCAAGAAAACGGTGCTGCAATATAAAGGTGCGTACAGACCTGACGAGCTGCGCGCGCGACTACGCAAGCGACGCGCCGGCCGCGCGCTTGCTACGTGTACTCGACGAGCCCGGTTTTCTCGCGCGCCTGTTGTGAGCCATGTAGAGAAACGCGCGCGCCACGTATAAGTTCTAATTGTACTTCTTCACTGATTTCTCGCGCGATTGCTACGCGCCTACTAGTACCCGTCCACATTGCGCCTCGCTCTTTCTTTGATCTGCTGTCGAAAAACCGACAGCAGACGGGTAGTGACGCGCTTCGGACAGGCGGCGCTAGCGCCGCGCGCGCCCTCCCCGTCCATACCTAGGAATTTTGGACTGTCGCGTGCGTGTCGCGCGCGCGTTGCGTCAGGTCTGTTCGCACCTGAGCCATGGCACACACAGCGGTTTTTAACGAATCGGCTGCCGAGTCGGCGACCATCACACACACAGCTGTTTTTGCCGCGGCGCGGCGCATGCATCAGATGACGTGCCGAGGCGGCTAACAAGCAGCGACTCTTCAATCGCCGCCGTGTGTGTTTCTCCCACTGATCTATACAATGGATAAGCAATAACCCATCACCGAAATGGCTAATTTACGACGTCAAAATGTAAACAAACTCTAGCAAATCTCGGGATGATTGCGTTTGCGCACTGTAACAATGCTTATTGTAATTCGAGAACGTGAGCAGGTCCGTACTTATAAATTTATTTTGGTATAATAATTTTGATTTTTGTATCAAAACTTCTTCAGTACATAGTACATTACTAAATTCACTTGGAAAACAACTCTCATCAATCACTTGCACAAACATTGTTATTTGGTAAAAATCTCAATGAAAAACTAAGTTTGCACCATATATTGCCTAAATCATTTGAGTAAATCATAGATAAATACCATGGATGAATATATATGTGTTCATTGGGTTCTTTTGGCGCCTTAAAAGCAAATACCGGACAAAACAGAATAAAATACACAAGCGTCTAGAGATCAGGCGTAATTTTCGATGCAGCGAAACGAATAATAGGTATTATTATGGCTTTGCATGACCCTCCGCTCGCTTCGCTCGCTACGGGGCTCAATCAACAATAATTAACCAAGTGCTAACCAAAACTAACTCAAACTAACAGAAAATTAAGAAAAGAAGGTATGTTAATAGAAAACAATAAACAAAACATCTGTCGCGACCGACGAGAATCGAACCCGCAGCGCAGGAATGACAGGCAAGCACTCTGCCTACTACACCAACGAGGCGTTGTAGAAGTTTTGCTAGAACGTAGATACATGAATTCGTTTCGCCGCATCGAAAATTACACTTGATAGACGCTTCTTAAAATATGAGGTTAACTGATCGCGATATTTCAGTTCGTAGTGCACTTGTGAATGCATGAGATTTAAAGACCTGCAATTGGCAAGTATATGGCCCTCCGCACGCTTCGTTCGCTCCGGGGCTCAAGAAAAGGAAACTAACCAAGTGCTAATAACCCAAGCAATACCCAAAAATCAAGAAAAATACTGTTTACTTTAAAAAAACCAAAACCGACGGTATATGAACCCGGGTCGCCGAAATGAAGGCCAACGATACAGACCCCTAGACCATCTGCTGACTTGCAAACAACTGGTTGCAGCGCGGAGACATGTGTCACCTCACGTAGCTAGCCAATCACGCGCCTCTCATTCACAAGTGCACTTTGAACTGAAATCTCGCTAACTGATCAGCTGTTATTTTGTAGGCAGAAGTTTAGACGTGGATTCGTTTCGCCGCATCGAAAATTACGCCTGATCTCTAGACGCTTCTTAAAAACACGAGGTTAACTGATCAGCTGTTATTTTGTAGGCGGATCGTTTCTAGATAGATCGACCAATAGGAGAGACCGATTTTCACTTAGTGGCCTAGGCCTGTAAAGGACCTTAAAACTCTTATCATGATATCAACCCTACTAGAAAATCACGTCATACAGCTTATTGCAGGGTTATTTAGAGATATTTTAGGTGTTTACGCCTTAATAATACTAATACCTATACTATTAATACATACTAAAAATAGGAGATTCCCGGGATAGCCCCTTTGCTTCGACAAAGATTAACCATATCTACAAGTATGCATACTCATAATGTAATGATCAGTAATTGATCACTCAATCAATAAGCTAAAAAGCAGTCTCACTCCTTACTCACTTGGAAGGCGTTCAAAGCAACCTAAACTAACCAAACCACATCCCAACGGAACAAAAACAAATAGCGAATGGCGCAGCTTGGGGGTAGGCCGTAGATTCCGTTTGCCCGGTTTACCGTCAATCGATACTTATTCGATTCTACTTTACGATACTACGAGCTCGGTACGGGCCTGGAAAATCAACAGTAATCGACCGCGTGGCTGAACAGCTGGCGGTTTAGACACTTGACTGACGGACTGAGTGTTATTGCGCTTGATCAGTAATGCCGAGGTATCAAAAATTATGACTGGGAATCGTGCGCACAAACACATTTTTTCGCCCACGCGTAATCAATTTCTCTTCAGATGACACATGCATTATGCTGATCCATTTGTATAGATCAGTGGTTTCTCCCCATTACAAAGTATATTATACGCGCCGAGTCGGCGTCCGACTCGCAAAAACCGCTGTGTGTGTCATGTATCTTAACAGTCCGACCGCCGCGGCCGCAGTTGACTACTGTACTATCGTGGTGTGCCGCATGCGTTGAGCGCTACGTTTTATGTTTTTGCTTCTCTTAGACTCGCCTTTACCGAAAAAAAGCGAGAGAGACAGCGATAAGTCCTGAACAAAATAACCGATTCGAACCGTAGCGTCAACGAAATATTTTGTAATGCCAGTCTGGCTGCGTTTGATTTGACGGTCGGAGCACTCCTAGTATTATCAGAGTCTATAGATACTCTAAAGTATTATCTCTGTTTTTTAGCTCATTTTTTCGGTAAAGACGAGTCCAAAGAGAGACAGAAACATTGAGTAGGTAAGTACGTCGTAAATATCGGTCGTAATATTGGCTAAGAATATTGTATGGAGTATTATTTATTTGCTTTAATTGAAATTGAATAAAACTAGTACCAGGTATTTTTCTTTTATTTTATCCATAAGAAATAACAGGATTGACAGTGACAAAACAAACAAAGGATATATTAACTAAAAAATTATAGCTGAAAGAAATAGATAACAAATGATATTATAATAGGTTTAAAATATATAGGTAATATAAAAAACAAACAGGAAAGTTCCTTTTAACAAAATAAAACATTAACTTAAACTGTAGGTATCCTTATTAAGAAAAAGTGAAACAAGTAATTAGGTAACTCATATTTTTAAATCTAATTTTATGAAGTTTAGAAATACAAGTTGAGATTGGTACCTTATTAGCACTAAGTCTAGAGCGTTTTTCAGTTATTTAGATCAGGTGAAAAAACATTGATTTATTATATAGGTAAAGAGAATTCAGAATTATTAAATATACATTGAAAATGTTTTCAAATAGTTTCGCGTTCATAACAATAAATTGAATATATATCTTAGATAGAAAATGACTCGGAAAATGATAAAATACAAATTAAATAGTAGGTATGTATGTATATGTATGTATTGTATAACCAGTTGTGACGTGCCGATTTTCATTTTCTTTGGAGCAACCAATTTTCATAATTATTTCCATAATTTAAAATTTATTCAGGACGAAATGGTGGATCCTCCCGGAAGAGGGTTCCTGAAGCAAATGCACTATATAGTTATTACTGAAGATCAAGTATTCTTGACAAATTGGCGGGGTGTAAACTATATAAGCCATAATGTGCATAAAGCGAATTGTCGATCCGGACGAAATTATTTGAACACTGCAATGCTCTCTACCAACCGGTGCATGTAGCGCTAGAAGCGAAGTTGCAGTTACCTTCTGTGGAAATTTTAAACTGGGACCGATAGTTTCTTCGTGGTACCAACGTTTGAACGTGTGTGTGTTTTTTTGGGACTTTCTGTCTCTTGTGATGACATCGCTTAGGGGACTTTCTTTCGTTTGGGTAGAACAGCTGGAAACCATGTGATGGGCGTCTCTTGCTCCTATTGGCCTAGCGTCGTAGTAGTGGGATCGCTGGATGAAGGCATTCGCTTCCGGAAGGCTTTAAACGGAAATCACTCTACTTTGGCTCGCTTTCAAAGGCAGAGGTCGCGTTGAGAGTTTTTTT
>MU184495.1:128477-143349 GCA_016904865.1 Pissodes strobi
GCTCAGGTTGCTAATTAATATATTTATCTGTTATATATATATATTTTGATCTCCAAGAAGCCTAATATCGGTTCTTCATAAATTGAGTGAAATAAATTGGAAGTTAACGAGCGTTTTCTTTTATTAACTATTATTGATCTCTCAAGCCTCAAGTAACTGAGAAAAATTTCTAGTTTTCTAGTTATAATTTAGTATAGCCGCCTGAAATATCGGGGAAATCATCCTCCGATTGCTCTGTTTTTTTTTTATAATAACCAAACTTTCTATTTATCGAACCTGCCTGTGTATCTATTTATTGAATTTGATAATTTTCCCATTCATTAAATTCGCCTCCAATATTTTATAATTTGTGGCTTGCCGACTCAACCAAGGAACAGGACGAGAATAGGTGGGTACACATTCCAAATTAATTTGTTTTTGTTTTTCTGCTTTTGTGGTTTGAAATGCTATTATTATGACCGTTTAAAAGAATCTTTTGCGTTTCACCTTTTTTTTTAAATTAATTTAATTCTTTTTGTTTATATATTGGCCTATTTACTTGCCTTCCATAATCAGGTTAATTCTCGAGTTATTAAATTAATTTGCGTTTGATAATTGATTTCTCACTGGCTCGGATTGATTGAATTCAAATAAACTTAATCAAAGTAGGTAATTTCGAATTCTGGAAAAAAATTATTTTTCTCTTGGTAGTGCAAATCTTAGGCTAAAACGAGGGCCATATTTCAGCTTTGGGGTAGTTCTTGCTTATACCGTCTATAAGCCTGTGGCGCCTTATAAATAAACCCACCCTGCTCTCCGGCATTATAGAGCTAGGGCCTATCTGCACGCTTTGAAGACGACTCGTTCTAGCTTACGCAACTGCACTTGCCAACTCACTAAACTTTAAATTTTATTTTTTTCTTCTTGTTTGATATTATTCACCCTCGGTCTCTTCTAAGCCGGGGTGAAGGTTCGCGCCAATTAGAAGAAAGAGAAAGAGTGGCACATTGTTTAATTGTATAACCAATACCAATACGGAACAATCAGCACGGAGCGGTAAGATTACGCAACTATTATATTATGAGACAGAAGAAAAGATACGAATCTTTGGTGCGAATCTTTTGATACGAATCATTTGTACAATTTACCGAATAGTACGAATCACTAAAATGAATCGAATCGCCCTTTACTATTCTATGGACAAGTTGCAGAGTATTTTTGAAAATTATGTACGGCGGCCGGCCAAATTTTATGGGAAAAATTGTAAAACTGACATTAGGTGACTAACATTAATTTATATGCTTGTCTGTATCATTTTATTTTTTAAAAGTACCTAATTATGTTAAATTTGCAACCTCTTTATCACTGAAGTGCATTATTAACTATAATCGTTGGTACCTATGTCATTTTAGAGATTTGCCTCCAACAGAACATGCATTTTCATTGCATGTGAAAAGGGCATTTTTGAAATGCGCAATCTATAAAAGCCCTCAACCTCAAGTTCCAAAACCTACAGAATTTGGCTACTACATCGAAAACAATGCTCTTGTACCAAAGATACAAACAGAAGCAAAGCCAAGCTTTTTTTAAATTACAGCCAACTGCAGGTGCAAGTTATTTACTTATACAAATAAATGTAAATGTTTTAAAGCGAATGTGCCTTGCAACATTAGTTGTTTATGCCAAGGGAAAATTGGAGCTCAATTGTAGCAGATAAGTAAAATGTAAAGTAAAGTTTTACAAATGTGTTAACTATCTTTTAATTATTGTTGCTTAACTATTCGAGTCGAGGAGTCGAAGTTATAGGTAGAAAAATAATGAATATGTTGAAAACAGTGGGCATAATTAACAAAATCAACGATATTTTAAATCGAATCTATTTAATTCACAAACATCTAAATCGCCTTTATTAAAATTTAATACCTTATTTTTTATATTTTTCTTCTTTTTCAACATCGTTTAAAGAATAAAATATAAACAAACACAATTTTTTTTAAGTGAACTCGACAAACCATTATTATTGTCCTACCTAATAACATATCCCCATTTGAAATGCAATTAACTCTTCTTGTAGCTGTGCTCTGTAATTTGACGCAAGTTCCTAAAAGCAACATGATGACATTGAAGCTCCTGCTTATAATTAATTAGGTTGCGTTCTATCCAAATACAGTAAACATAGGATATATTACAGTAATGACCGCACGCGAACAAAGCGACTTAGTTGATTTAGTTTCAGTTGCGTACCTGTATTTCGCTTTTTATATCGTCGCCAACGATAGTTTTGCTATTTCATGAATGCCTTCTGATATAGTTTGGGTAGTTTAGTATTTTTAATATCCATTTGGCCTAAATCCATCCTTTTTTATCAATCATTAAACAGGTGAAACAAAAAATTACCAACAAAAATGAACGTCGATTACTAATGAGATGTCGTCAAAAGTCTGATGTCTGTTAGTGTCATTAAATACACTACCAAAATGTGATATTTCGATGAATCCAAAAATCTTAGGCGTAATGTACTAAATTATTTCCAAAATGATTTAGGATCTCGATTTAAGGCATCGATGCGTCCGAAGCCTTAAAAGTTTCAGAAAGCACGTTATACAATCTAATAAATCCAAATAGAGGAACGGATTGCGAATTTCAAATATGTCTGGGAACGTTTCCCGGAGCAAAACTCGGATTACGAAGAATACTCAGCATTGTTTAAGGGAAGTAATTTACAAAATGTATACCCGAAAGGAACACATTACTTTAGAATCTCTTGACCGACAATTTATTGAAGAATCACCAGAAATTAGGAACTAAAAAAGTTCTTTATATTTATGAATTAACAAAATGGGGTTTAGCTTCAAAAAGCAGAACGGAAGAAATTCGTGTCGAATTGCTGGATGCGCCGAACCAACTGGATTAATATATCATTTTTAATAATTGAACATCCAAAACAATGAAAACAACATCAAATCTTGTGCTAGAGAAATGAACATGTCGAACAACAGAGTGGCATTTTCATTAATTACTAGAGATTTGTTGAACTCTCGAACTTGGTCTGTATTTTTCATTTCATTTCATGTTCATTTAGTTTATTTTATTTCTTCAATTAAAAAGTAAAAGATACACTGATTGAAAAATCCGTCAGTAAAAATTCCTAAACCATAAAACTTTAAAATACAGCGTTGGAACACACTGGTTATAAACCCTAAATACATACAAATTACATAGAAAAAAATAATAGCATTACCTCAACAAGTTCCAAATTCATAAAACACCAATCAATCATAACATAATATTCACAAGAACTCATTAAGGGCGTAGCAATTTTTCTGCAGCAAAAATTGTTTAGCTTCAAATATTCCAACGCTCGGAGATTTTTTGTATGTATATGAAGGGCATTACAAAATGTACACCCATTATATGTTACGTTTTTCTGGTACATTGTTGTACAATGAGCACGTGGCAAAAGTAAACCTCGATGTCTAGTATCATAAATATCGTTAACATAGGGATATTTTTTTTTGGAATACAAAGCAGCACAACTCCATAATATAAAGACGCGCTACAGTCAAAATGCCCAAGCCCCTAAAAGCTGCTTCTTATACACGATTCATAATACCCCAGACCACCAATAACCTTCACCGTATACTTCTGAAGTAAAAAAAACCTACCAACCCCAACGCTTGTGCCCAATTCAGAATATTATACTTCATATTGGAATGGATATTTGCATAATACAGCGTCATAAAAATAGTAGCACTACAGTGCGTAACAATGTGTTTTCAATTTACAGCAGATGTTATCTATTTGAAAGTTCCATTTTACTTTACTGTCGGAAATGACATCAATCCTTTTCAGTATCACTCTGACTGAAAACGAAGGAAAAATTTTTAGTGTTGTGCACCGGTGACTGAAACCGAAAATATTTTGACCGGCCAAAGTCTCTCTGCGTCAACAACTCCTGTTACACAATCGGGGACGGGGTGGAGTACAAAGCAACCAGTATGGTGGCTTTCCACGAGTTCTATCGATAAGAAAGAGCTGACATCGGCAAACTAGTGGAACGGAAATATACGATCCTACCTTTTCCAAATTGCACAGAGGTTTTTGTACCTTCCTTCATCTTCTGCCTGCCGAACGAAACTGGTCCGTGTGGGAAAATTTCCACTCTAAGAAGAGGAACCGACTGAAGACCACAATTGCCGGCAAAATCATTGGAGTATAACATAAGCTAAAACTCCTGAAACATAGACAAAGAAGTTATATAGAGAGGAATTCCAGGAGCTTGAAGACTTCATCCCACTATTGCAATTGGAGACGGAAAGTGACAGTGATACAGATCTAGCTGGGAGCGGTGATACTATCCTGGATCCTACCGAGGAGGATTGTTGAATTCCAATTCCGTGTTGTTATCTCATTATTTGTTCTTTTGTTTTGTTGATTCGCAAAACTTGTTAAGTTGTAACGTAACTTCTTAACTTCATTACTTCCTTTTTGCTTTTGTGGAAATAAATGTTTATTTTGATTTTGACCGGTCAAAATCGGTCAACATTGTCAACCGAAAGAAAAGAATTTGGCTTCAAATTTGATGATATAACCGACAAATTTGCGATTCTAAAAGATTGGACTTTCTACTATGATATGTATATTTACTTAAATTAAAAAAGATTTATGTGTATTTTATGTAGGTAGCGAAATTAACTTTACCTAAAATTTATTGATCAGCACAAACTATACAGACGGCTTATCTATCACGAGCGCTATTTCATGTGGGATTTTCTACGTAGGAGTAAACAAAATACATATGTATAATGTCATATACATTAGAGAGGATGCAGATATTACTTTATTTGGTGAATGGGAAATATATAACATTAAAAAAACGTCCAAAGCAATTATATTTGAGTAACAGATTTTGGAAATATTGCGAATGTGCCACCAAAATATGTTTGTTGAGGTATGCTTTTAACGAGTTTTTGGTAAAAATTTGGGTGTAGCACCCTAAAAATGTTTAACCCTCCCAAAAAAATATATGAACTAGATATAGGCATAGATAGCAAAGGCGTAATTTCAAACATATGGTCTTGAAGAAGATAGTGGAGACAAATGTTTCAAAATGATGGAGAGAATATAAGGGTGTATTCTTAATTTTGGGGGAATGGTCAGAGATCTACTGACTATACCTGCCATCGGTGTTCCCGCTGAAAGGCTTCTTTCTAAAACTGAACTTGTAATAAGGAAGCATCGAGACAGCTATAATAGAGAATTCGTGAGAATGCTGCTTTATCTAAATTCCTGGAATGCTGCTTTAGAAAAATTCCTGCATTTAAAATATATATTTAGCAGTAAATATATATTATGATCGTTGCGTTTCTGTCGTTTGTGATGTATAGCAAGGAAGGTATTTTATACGTTATCTATTTTCATGTTCGGGTAATATTCTTAATTTTAATCATCTCTTGATGATGCTAATATGGTTAGCGAAACGCGCATCGAGTGCAAAAATTCTGATTCGGTATCGTGGATAAAACTCTGTTGTAGGGTATTTTACCGAAGGTTGCAAACCCCAGTTTAGGTAATATGTTAATGTGTTTATGCTTGTTTCGCACTTTTAAATACAAGGGTTCGGTTTACAAATTAGTTTATTTTATTATGCAAGGAAAAACATTTAAAATTGAGTTTCAGCAACTTCTCAACTGATTAACCACATTACACACAAATAAATTAGCCATCACTGAAAATTTAGTTAAGTAAATGGATTTACCTATCTTCTTGGAAAGTCGCTCGAGTGCAACCTGTTCAAAAAATGCAAGAAAACTACGCCCCCAAACTATCGCCCAATTAACTTGCTTCCAATAATCTCCAAAGTCATGGAAGGTGTAGTCAATCAGCATATGTCACTCATATATGGAGTAGGGCAATTATTGAGAACTACGGAGAATCTCGAGCGATTGCGTTGGATATTTCGAAGGCATTTGGCACAGTTTGGCATGACGGACTGCTCAACAAACTGCCGTCCTTCGGACGTTCTTAAGTACCATTCTCTACACGTTGCAGTTCATGGACACCTCTCAGACACATTCACCATTAATGCGGGATAGCCTCAGGGCGCAATATTTTCACCAACTCTGTTCCTCACCGATATTAATGACCTGCTGACCGAAACCAATAATCCTGTTTACAGTTTTGCAGATGACAGTACCCTTGTCTCCCAATTTAGATTAGATCAGAATAGTATATTAAGGTACTAGTTTTAAATGATCATATTTTTTCGCACGAGCACGAAATTAGGAAACGACCCGCTTGAGAGGAGTTTCCTAACGTGCGAGTACGTGTGCCTTTTAAAACGTGTATTTTATACTATTTTTTGTTTTGCAGGTTTTTGAATGTTTTGTCATCCTTGACAGGTTTTTTGAATCTTGTCATCCTTGACGTCTTTCTTAGTAGAAATCCCATTCAAAACGGTATCGCATTTTTTCCTCGTGGGCATTGACATTGAACAATTTTGTTAGTATCATAGCGACCGGTCAACCAAAGAAGTTTCGAAAAGAGGCTTTTTTCGACACTCCGTTGCGTGTCGAAATGGAATCATTTTGAATGCAAAATAGAAAAAAACCTTTACACTTAATCAAGGTCTTGAGAAAATTTGAACCTGGGGCGATAGAAATTTGGTCCAGTTCAATACAGCAAAAACCCAAGCAGCCGCGTTTACCAAGAAACTCAATACGGCGGGCCCTGACATCATTATGGCAGGATCGACCATTCCTTCATCTTTATCAATCAGACTACTGGATATCTCGGTCAAGAACAATATGTCCTGGCATGACCACGTTGCTAAGGTCGCAAAATTAGCCTCGCAAAAGCTTGGTGCGCTATTTTGCAACAAAAAATTGCATACATCGTAGCAGCTGCTCTTGCTCTACAAAGCGCAAATAAGACCGTGCTTGGAATATTGCTCACACATCTGGGGTGCCGCACCGAAGCTGCCGGATTCCGTTCAGAAGAGAGCTGTGCGTCTTGTCGGCGACCCGGATTTATCCGGGATCTGAATAGTCTTAAACACCGCAGAAAACAATGATATCTCATCACTGTTTTACAGATATTTTTACGGCAGATGTTCCCGCTCCCAGCAACGCCTGTCAGACAGTCGCGACAGGTGGCAAGAGCCAAGAGGGTACCCGTTCGCTGTACAACTGGAACATAGCTTACAAGGACTCCTTTGTCTGGCGCACTGCATCACTGTCGAACTCACTCACAGGACATCGGTCTTCCCCTAATTACAACCTACAACTATTCAAGAACCGTATCAATCAACATCTTCGCACACACACCACTCATCGAGTGCCATAGTATCTCCCTTTAGTGTGTGTGACACTACCATAAAAAATTATCAACAGCGCTTGTTGGCTTAAAAAATATTTCTCAAACTAGTTCAAATCCATTTAACGTTACAATCTATAAAACCGTGTAATTTGAGAAAATTTTCGTAAGTACTGTAATTACTTCCGAATTATTTTATGACTATTCCTCTCACATATTTTTATTTATTTATTTAAAAAATTATGTATTTATAGAATTAGAATTGAAAATACTTTATGTCGTAGGATACTTTTTCAATATCTAAATGTCTACTTAAAAACCAAGTAAATAAAAAATTAATTGCTCAAGAGCTCGAGAGAAACGAAAAATTTTCGACGAGAAAAGATATCCCTCTCGTCTCGTCGAGATGAGACGAGACGATTATCAGCATGAACATAGTAATTTTCGAGAGCGCTGTGGTCACTCATTCCCCTGCTCCTATGTGCCATGTGCATTCAGGATAATTATTAATATCTAGTTAAGGAAGTTCCTTGCAGCTGTTTCAGTCCTCTAATTGTTTCTTTTTGACGCTTAACTAAAATAGGATATCGAAATCAGTGGAATGGCTGCCTTAAGTGTGTTCGTCATGCCCAGGGGATATTTTGGTTTATCGTTGTTACATAACAAATGACGAAAATATATTTGGGGATTATCTTGCGTAATACTGCATACGTTGAAAGAAAACCTTCGCCTTGTCCTGATAATAGCTATTTTTCTTATAAATACATAAAGCTACGTTTATGTAGGCATATCATACAAGATTTTATGTTCGATTGCTCCCAAATGGCAACGAAAATGTATTTGGTATTTCATTTATTTAATTCCTAAAACCCTGTATAACAGACTTGACTTTGTTAAGACCGTCACAGCTGTCACACATATTTGCAAAGTTCGCTAGGGTTCCTACGGGTTACAGATTATTTGTGCTATTTTTAATAATTTATCAGAAAAGATTGTTCCTGAAAATGGAAGCAATTCGAAAAATAGCTTTTCTTACAAAGAACTCTCTCTCACCTGTCAACGAAGTCAATACATTTGTATGAAGAGACTTACAGTTTTTACCGAAAATGATGTGATCAGAAAAAATAATGCCATTTTGGCATATTTCAAGACTGACTTTCTAAATATAAAAGTTTCTCGTTATGGACCAATTCTACGTTGAGGGCCATGGTACATTTACGGGAAGAAATATAAACAAATTCTCCAGTATTATTCCCTTTCTTAAGTAGAAATTGAAACGATACCGTCCAAAAAAGTCCTTCCTTTCAAAGAACAAATGGAAAGTTTTCTTAATAAAGCAAATGATACAGACCTTTTATTTAATAAGGTAGTACTGTAATACCGGTTAAAAAATATATTTGTAAATTATTATTTTGTTTTAGGTTGCTCTCATTCTGCGTCTAGCTCGGGTATGCAGACGGCAAGAGTTGACAAATTCATTAATAACATCAGCTGAAGATTTGCAGTCACACATTTTGATTAAACTAGAACTAGAAGACACGAAAACAAAAACCGATAACATTTTTGCGGCAGTACTAGAAAACTTATAAGGCACGAATTTGCTTATCGAAGTAAAAAAAATCCATCTCGCTACGGCCAACCGGTACACCACCAAAAGGTTTTTCATTAATTACACAAAAGAAAAATGTACCAGGCAACCAGTAGGAATACAGAAGATAAGAAATATGGCAGCTATCGTGACCAAATATTTAGGTCATGTAAAAATTTCAAGATTGCCGTTGCCAAAAAAATGTAATTAATGTGTAATAATTATCATTTCTAAAATTAATTCCAATACGTGCTCAAATGTATAGAAATGTAGGTATTTTTCGGTAATTTAAAAAAAATATTATTTCAATTAGTCTAATAATTTCAATATCAGAAATTATATAAAAATATAAGACTCTATATAACTACAGAACTCACTCCCAGGACATCTGTTTTCCCCTAATTACAACCTACAACTCTTTAAGAACCGTGTCAATCAACATCTTCGCACACGCACCGCTCGTCGAGTGCCATAAAATCTCCCTTTAGTATGTGTGGCACTGCCATAAAAAAAGGTATTGACTAATTTCGGCGAAAAAAAAAAGTTGAAAAAAAGGAAAGAAAAAATTAACAAGAAAAGTGTCGAAACAGGGGGCAAATGTTGAGAAAAAAAGCTTAAAAAAATAAAAACTAAATTCCTAATATCTCCTAAGATTCACTTCAGTTGTGTGCTTATAAAGGTGAGACACATATTTTTTTTTCTTTGCAGATTTGACGTTACTCTTTGGTGAAAATAGTTTTGATTGTCTATCTTGTAGCAATCGGACCATAGGGATGCCTTGCTGCGTAAGTAGTCCGTATTGACTTACTGGGGTTTTCCACATAATGCAGAATAATATTCAAACTGTGATTGTCAGTATTTTCATTAAGTTCCTTTTTTTTTCTTTGCAAATTTGAAGTTACTCTAAATTTGGTGAAAATAGTTTTGATTGTCTATCTTGTAGGAATCGGACCATCGGGATACCTTGCCGCGTAGGCACGTCGTTATTTTCAGCAAATAGTCAAACAATATATAGTTTTTCTGCCACAGAAAGCAGTATTTTAAAAATAAATTATCCGAAGAAATCAAATAGGTTGCACTAACAGTTATTTTAATGACAATGTTAATCAGAAATATTATTTATTATAACAAAGTTTTCATGGCCGACTGTTCAGAAAGGAGTTGATTGCATAATCGTGGCAACGTATATCAAGATAATGTAAATTCAATGTGTCTTAAAATTAAATAACGTAAAAACGGCTGAACTATATGTCAACTTGTATGGTATACTTAAAATCAGAAAAAAAATCTTTCATTTTTGCCAGAAATTAACATTCAAAATATATAGGTATACTTTTTGTCGCTCCCCGTATATATGCAAAATTATCGGAAATTACAATACAGATTTAGAAAGGAAAACATTTTCCCTGTATGCCAGTTTTTTTTTTTATTTTTCCCGTAGGATATAAAATAGAAGAGTTACAGGGGGTGCTAGTTTATGCGAAGTCACACAGTGCACTTTTTTTGAGAATGTGCATTTCTTAAAACCATTATCTTGGCAAACAGTTGAAGAAAACCACACAATATCAAAAAACAGGCGTATAAAGTATTAATATTAATCAATCGAACCAAATGAAACACGTTAAAATATATGGGATTCTTCATTTCCTAACATTTTAAGGAAGTTGTGGACTAGATTTTGAAAATACTAAATTTTTAATGAATTATTCGTATTAAATGCAAAAAACGATAATAAAAACATAATTTCGTGGGTATGTAGGTTCCGATTTCGTCAGTAATAAGAATGTTTTCACTTTTTAACCTGCACGCTTAACTGATTTGCTAATTTTCTATTATTTCGTAATTTATTGAACAAACTATAATTTAACACTTCAGTGCAGCGGCCTTTTTTTTAACTTGGTCTTGTATAGCAAAGTTTTATAAACCATGTATGGAATTGTTCGCCTATTGAACGTAACGTTATTTGGTAAATGTGACCCATTTAACCTTAACATGCGTAGATGTTTACGAGTAGATTGATCGAATCACAGGTAAGATAACTAATAATACTATATACAAGCTTGCAATATATCACTTAAAACTCTGCTTTTATCAAGTTGGCCCATCCGATGGCATATATTGTTTGCCTCCGCGTTACAGATCCAGTCGTAAATACTGCCACGTGATTGGTCACAGAAATAAATCTGATCATTTGTGGCGTTTTCCGACTGAATTGAGTTCAAATACACTAACATAACCATTGATTTGCGTGAATGGCAGTTAGCTGTTATGTCAGCTGTTATTTTCACTCGATAATGCAAATATTTTTTAAAGTCTTTTTTCTTGATTTTTGCGCTTGCCTTGGGTTAGTTTTGTTTAATTGCCTCTCGGAGCGAGCGAAGCGAGTGGGGTGCCGTGCGTCAAGTGAAATATTAGTGGACTGATAGAAATTTACTAAATATGCGTACATGCATGAAATATAAAATATCACTAATCTGTAGGTCCTCCACACAGCAAAATAGCACCTACACAATAGGCATCATAATTTATAAGTCTAATTTGATACATGACATTCATATAATGTAAATGTAACCATTAAGTAACATCAGCTGTAATACACGTGCTTATCTTGCCAATTCGGCGGCGTTATTTAACTGTGGCCCTGTAATGTAAGTTAATTAATATTTTTGTCACAATAGAATATATGTGCAAAAGTACACTCAAAACAATGATACAAAGAAAACACAGCATTTGCAATCAGTGTCAGATTCGGTGATCTGTCCACCGTTCGGTTTAGGTTGATCCTTGAGCCTAGTTAGGTTCAATGTTTTTTAATGATATTTATCAAAGTCCTTCCGGCTATGATTTGATTACAAAGCGGCTGCATGTAGGGCAAATGAATGGCGAGTCCTTCGGGATTCTGACACATTACATCCTGACATTTGACATGCCATGTTTGAAAAGAAAGTGGCATCTGTTAAAAGTTTTCCAAGCATGCCCATTTTTCAATATAAATTGAATTTAGATGCACCGAAGCGGGGTTTTGGTCGAATAATCGAATATTCGTCCATCTCTCAAGCCGAAGCTTGGGTGCTTCGGCCGAAACGTGTTTTACCCATTAAAAGTATAATTTTTGGAAATGTATATTTATTACTTATTCGGGTGATTAAGAAACAGTGAATATAACATTACAACAATTTAAACCTATTTGTGTACAAAAAAAGAAAAGAAATCAAAAAATGAACGTACTTAATAATACAGGTGGAAAAACAATAAAAGGTTAGTAATCAAAATTTAGTTTCTGTAAATTATGATGTAAGCAAAGAATTATCTCGGCATTTCTGGGTAGCAGCCTGATTCTTGTTTCTTCACAAATAGTGCACATCTCCGAAAATAGCCTCTCGCTGTAAACACTACTTGCTGGAGCAGAAAGGAGTTTTCTAGCTAGTTCAGAAAGTACTGGAAACGCCAATTTTCTGTCATTTCACATTTCACCATATTAATGGATTTTCTTTTCGATTTATTAATGAATGACATATCCATGCAAGTATGTTTTAAGTTCTTCTTGAATTTAGTCCCCTCCGTGATTACGCCTCAAATGATTGATAAGTAAGGGTGTAGTTGTTGCTTTCTTTCCAATATCACCGCATGATATTTGCATATCACATATTTTACATTTTACGAACTTCTTATCCACACATAAATTGTAAAACTCCCAAACACTACTTTTTCTATTATCCATTTTCAAAATTGCTTCATCTTTAAATAACAGTTACTACTAATAGTTACTACCACACTTTAGGCAAGACTGATATAAAAATGCCTAACAAAAAGTGTTTTAAACTAAGGATCAATCAACAAGTTCAAACCATTACCTATGCTCAAACTCGCAAGATTTATAATAGTCGCTTCGGCCGTTGGTCGGCTTAACCAGCGTCCGCTTCGGCCGAACCCCGGATATTAAAAAAGACATCGAATCGGCCGAATACCGAAGCGGAACCGAAATTTCGGTGCATACCTACTCTTAATGAACAAAATAGATTTCGATTCAAAATTTTCAATATTAGAAAAAGTAGCTGAGTAGGCTTTATCGTAGTAATCGAAAGAAAAGAAAATTTTAATAGAGATAACAGTCTTGATATTGAAACATACCGACCCCCAGTCTATGTATTACCTTCTGAAAGCCGGTAGTCAGACTCGTGATCGTCAGCTTATACAAACCTATTTCGGACCCATCCTGTTACGTTGTGTTCTTTGGTAGTACCTAGCTCCCTTTACTCCCTTAGAGTTTGGGATCGTAAGATTCTTTCATATTTCTTTTTGTTTTTCTTAAACTTAATTTTCCTTTTAGTAAAGTAAACAACAGAAACTCCTTAATACATATATTGATACTTCAAAAATAAAATATTTACAAATTCCTTGTAGTCTCAATTTCGTTCATTTATCCCTATTTACATTTATTTAAACTTAGCATAGCAAACCTAGTGCCTACAAAAATAAAACCAACCAAACCTTTAAAATACTAAAATTCCTTAAAAACCCTGCTTTACTTGTGATCAAAAGCACGTCACTTGTTAACCTTATTTACCTTATACCTTTTATTATTGACTACTAAATTTGATAATAAAATGTTAGTCTAGGGTACTTAAATGTGGTACCTGTCACTTACCACAAATAATACGTCAGTTATAAAATGAGTATCAAGTTATGATGCTTCGAAATTATAACTCCTTGAAGATGGAAGACAACGGTCCAGTGAGGGAGCACCAAGGCAAACAACTCCTGCCATACAACATGGGTTATAAACATTGACCATACTCTGACCCACAGCCACCGATCTCCAGATCGGTGCCCACAGCACAACTTTTATTAACGCCCCAATGCTATCATATTATTATCCGCGTATGCGCACAAAAGACATACCTCATACAAAACCGTACAACTATTATCCTTCAACAAACATCCCCGTCACTGTTATCGGTCCAAACAGTCAGTATACCCTTTTGTACGCATTACATTACGAGTAATAATAATCTCTTGTAGTACTACTACTTGACCAATTGAGAATACATTTAAAAATAGAAACATGTGGCTGTTCTGAGCCATAAATCTAGTGCCGAAGTGAAATTTTTACAGATGGCTATAATGCCCTGCCGTTATATTATGTCCCTGATGGGCTCGTGGTTTATTTTGATGGTACTTGTTTTCCTTTTAACAAAGGATTATGACGGGTCGAATTTAGAGTGACCATATTATTAATACCCTTGTATAATTCCCCATAGTTAGATTCTCACCTGTAAATTTTTGATTCTTGGTTCTTTCTCCCCCAATTCTTTGCAATTTTGCCCTGGTCGTCATTTTGATTATCTTAACTATTGATAATTCGATGTCTGCTGCTTGAGGTAGCGGTTCCTTTAAAAGAAAATTAGTGAGTGCCGAAACGTACCTTATTGTTCCAATCCCTTTAGCCCAGAAATGAAATTTAAACCCCGTCCCCGTATTAATTTATTTCTTTATTTGAATTTAATTTTGTTTTTTTCTCGGGTTATTTTTGTCATTATCCCAACTTAGAGCGAAATCCTGCATAGGTTGGCACCATGGGGCCTGGCCGGGACTCCTGTCAGCTTTTATATAGCTGTCAGTGAACCGTAGCTCAGACTTCGGCGTCGAAACCCATACAACATTACGCTAAAAGTATGTCGGATAATACAAAATTATTGGACTACCTTTCACTGTAACCCAATCCAGCGGCACCGTGTTATCGGCGTCAAGGCGATTGAGGTACAATAAACATATCCAACAATTCGACCTTTATTATACCTTCCTTGGGATTACATGCAGTCGGGCACCGTAGGAATATTCCCGGCGTCAACATTACTGTAATGTCACCCCAGGAAACCATTTAATTCAGCCGCAATAACCATTTTAATTAACTTTAAAATTATTTTGACTTCTCTAAAAATGCGATTATTTTTCAAATGAAATAAGTGACCTATGAATCTAATTTACTTT
>MU184495.1:143359-168861 GCA_016904865.1 Pissodes strobi
GATTATTTTTCAAATGAAATAAGTGACCTATGAATCTAATTTACTTTCAAATTATTTTACTTTCTCTAAAATGCCATTATTTCTCAAATAAAATAAGTGACCTATGAACAAACTGGCAGCGTAACGCCCTTTACCTTTAAAAGAAAATTGGTGAGTCTATATCAAATTCTGTCGCGTATTTATAGGCCAAGTCCTCCTCATTCGATTTGGCCCTGCGACTCTCGCCCTTATTGCCAAGCAACATCGCCGTGTGTGTGGGCTGTTAAGTGCTTCTACCTAACTTTAGCCCTTTTTTATGAACACAGTGCGTTTTGCATGATTTTAGCAGTTTTTAACACAGCCGATTTAAATATTTTCTGAATTGAGCCAATGTATTTTGCTTTACCATATTACCTATAAATATTTATTCCTTTATTTTTTTTTACCTGGCCGTAATAATATATAAATTATCCTATAATCATTAATTAAATATATCAAATAATCCCTAAACTATTGACCCCGGTTTGGTCCGTTTCAATATTTTACGGAGTTCCGTTAAGGAGCTAGAATAGGTCAAAGTTAAGAGGCTGCCGTTGCCACGGTAACGGATCTTCAAAAGTTTTCTATGCCGTATTTTAAATAGTTGTCATATGACTGACTATCTGGTCCAGTACGAACCGAACAACGTAGTTTGTTATTTTCCGTGTTTTCTAAATTGCATTAAAACTCCCTCGGACAAGTCTTTACGTTCCGCTATTTCGTGTACTATTATTTTATATGAAAATGGTGTTACGATGTATCTTGTTTACTTGCCGTTGCAACCAAATTTTGTTCCTTTGAACACACGTTTATAAGCCCGTAGATTATTATCCCCCCACAGTTTATATCTATATGACCAAAGATAACCGATATAAGGATATAGTTATAGTTGCGCGGTCAAACTAGAATTTGTCCACAGTTATCAAAAAGCCGTCGTTACTAATGACCTCAGCTCCCAAAAGATTTTTCTATCATTTTTTCATGCAACCTGGTATGTACAGATAATTTCAAAAAAAAACTGATACGACTTGAAAAATTCGTTCTTTATTTTGAGCAGTATATTCCTATCATGAGGCTGACATATAGGTAACCTGCGTTTTGACAAAACGAAATGTGATTTGATGTCCAATAAGGGAACTAATGGTCTATTTAAACGCAAAAATCGTAAGCGATAAGTGATGACCCCATTATTTATTTTGTACTTTGATAAATATCTCTTGCGAAAAATGTATATGTTTAGATATTATAGTATTCAATATTTCTTTTGTTTATCGTTGGTTGTTTTCATAGGTATTATGGTTAAAAGAATGATTAAACTCAACTTTCATCAATTTTAAACATAAAGAGAATATTTTAATTAATTTAATAAAGGGTGAATACAAAAAGAAACAGTTAAAAGCAACTTAGTATTTTGTGAAATCTCCATCTGCATCAATCACAGCTTGAAGTCTTCGACCCATGGTCATAAAGCGGGTAATGAAGTTTTCTTCAAGTGACAATTCTTCCCATACTTCCTGAATACCTTGCCATAGCTCCTCGCTGTTCTAAGGCATAACATTTCGTCGGTAAAGCCTTTTGACTATTATCCCCTATATGTTTTCTATTGGGTTGATATCGGGACTGTTGCTTGGCCATGGCAAGGTTTCAATGTTGGCGTTTTGAATCCATTGTGTGACGATGTTTAAAGTGTGTACAGGGCAATTGTCTTGTTGGAAGATATAATTATTTTCAGGGTAAAGCTGTTCTACACTGAGCACCATAACGTTCTCCAATATTTGAATATAAGTTTCACCAACAAATCGTCCCTGAATCCACCTGACAACTCCCATTCCTCGCGACGAAATCCATCCCCACAAGTTGACACTGAAATGGCCTGCAGCTCTATACCTGTCGACGTACTGAGGATTGAAACGCTGCTGGTCGTTGGGTCTGTAGGTACACCTTAATTTTGCATTTTTTGAGAATTGGAAGATCTTTTCGTCAGAAAATATGACCCTATCTCAAAACTGCTGTTCACGTGCTTGGTAATTGAGAGCGAAGATTGCTTGTTTCTGTTGGAGAGTAAGTTCCGTCTTTTTTGCCGCAGTCCGGCATTTTAGACGCGATGCCGAAATTCTACGGCAGACTGTTGCTTGACTGCTCGGAAACTGCGACAGAATCCTAGCATTCTTTGAGCTTTCAAACGGGTCATTTTCCAATACTTGAAGGAGTGCTTGATCTTTCTGAACTAAACTTACTCTACGTCTACCAGATCCCCGTTTCCTATCAAGCGTTTCTTCTTGTTATTAATAGAAAAAACTGTTATCCTGCTTACGTTAAATGTTGGGCTACCGCTGATAAGGATCAACCATCTTCTAACTTGGTTACAATTCTCGCTTTTAGCCCTTTGCTGGCATGTGGAGCCATTTTAAAATGATTTTCACACGGTTGGGTTACTCCTTTCTAATTGACAATGCTGACTTTTTCTTAATTTGACAGTGACGACGACATGGTGGCCCGAATACACTGCTCAAATCTAGGAAAAAAATGTTCTAAGAGTCGTATCCGTTTTTTTTGAAACTAGCGGTACATTAAAATTAAAATTGATATGTTTTGTGTAAAATTCGAAACATAGAATGTAGCTTTAGAATTTATTTTGTGTTAGTTTAGGTTGGTTTGAATTGTTTTCGGTAAGTATGGATCTGGGTTTGCTTAGCCTGTGTTAATTTCGTTTACTTAAGTTAATTGGTGTTAACCTGGAGTTATTTGCCCTAGTTTTCGAAACATTTGGGAGACCCTGTATAGTTATAAAACTAAATGTTTCCGGAAATTTCTCATTTCCAAACAATTGAAGTTTTAACAGAAAAGTTACAAAATTTTATTGTCCCTCCAAAACTGCTATTTAGAATTAATTTTCGTATTTTGTTAAAGAAATTTTAAATAACGCACGTCGGTAAATCATCAAAACTGTGCAAAAAATTGGTTTTGCCTATCAATCAATTCCTAATTTTTATGCATAAAAAATAGCAAAACATACTTAATATTGTATGCAATATCTACATAATTTCTGTAAAATACCAAAATGACACCAAAAACCGACTAACTGCAATATCAACAAATGTTTTGTATGCACCTGTCCCAAAGACTATACACATCCATATGCAGAAACTGCAACGTCGTAATCTGCCATAAATTCCATAGAAACTGCATCTAATCACCGAACATTAACGAGATACTAGAAGACCCACTCTCAGTTGGCACTTTTGATGTAGCGCTTACAAAGGCGAGACGTCAGATTTTAGACGAGACGGGGTGAAACGTGGCACGAGGCCTGAGCTGTTGTTGATCAGCATTTCATCAGGTTCCATGACGTGGCAAGGACGGAAATGCTGGGGGCGGGGCTTAGAGTGAACTTTCTAGTCTATTGCTAATGTTCGGTAATCTAATCACTAAAAAGTGTCACATTTTTTGATCCTTACACATTTTTCCAATTTCATGCAAATCCTTCGACGAATCTTCTGTAATAAGTACATAATCCAAGGAAGCTCCGCAGTCCGTGTTTGTCACGAGGACGAGGCCAGTCTTTGATTGCTGTAATTTTGGTCCGTTTGGATTCCTTCTGATGACACGACATGCCCGAGATATTCAACCTTTTGTTAAAAAAGAGAACATTTCTTTGAATTCAGTATGAGCTGAGCATTTTTGATTCCTTGCAGGTTTTGTAGGTGCTCTTCGAAAGTGTTTCCATTATATCATCAATATAGACTAGGCGTGTCTTCCAAGTAAAGCCTCGTAGAACAACTTCCATAAGATGCTCAAAAGTAGCGGGGGCATTGAATAGTCCGAAGGGCATAACTAAACTGATATAACCCACTTCCGGTAGAGCAGGCCGTCTTTTTCCATATCTTGTTGCCAATACCTACTTGCCAGTAGCCGCTCTTTAAATCGAGTGTTGAAAACCAGTGAGAACCTGTTAGTGACGTCAACATGTCGTCAATTCTGGGAAATGGATAACCAGTCGAATATACATCGGGTCTATTCAGGAAGCGTTTGCGCTGGTCCTCCCTTATTTACGACCCGGCCGCACTATATTGGGAAAAATAATAAAATAACAGAGTGATCAGGAATATTTTTGATAAGTGATGATTCTTGCGGAAATATCGTAGACGGGGCAAGCTAGTTGTATAGGGTATCCCAAAAGCATACAGATGGCCGCTAGCCGTGACAATATTATGTGTTGACGGGTAGTGAAAAAACTCGAAATGGCGAACCTCAAGAAACTGTATAAAAGGTAGCATAATTTCAAAATAGCCTTCTTGTATGATTCTTGTCAAATAATCAGCTTTTCTATAAGAAAATTATTTTTCGAGAAAATAAATAACAACCTTCATTTTATTTACATGCTTCCAAAAAATATATATTTTCCGACATTTTCGAAAAGAAGAAGCATTAAAGGAGTTTTTCTCCTCTGAATTCCCTGTTGCACTGTAGTCTCACTTTTTTTCAATCCTTGCTACTTTTAGACGCTAGAGCGACCCAAACTAATCCTTTTCCAAAATATACACGCCCAAAAAATTCTCGCCATCTTCTTGGAAAATAATTATATACATACGTTTCGGAGTGATTAAGTAATTACCATCATTAAAAAGATACATTACTTTTTCATCGTAAGTAATGAAATCCATTACCACGGTTGACTGACCTTTATCGGCTGGGAGAATGTTAATAGTATTATCTTTTTTCAATGATGACGATGCCCTTTGTTCGGTGTAAAGTTTTGTTTAATTTTAAATGATTTTTTTAGTATAATTTTAGTTCTAATTCTAAATTTGTTCTGACTTTCTTTTGAAAGTTTTGCGTTGTTTCTTCAATTACTGAAATGATATCAAACTTAGGAACGATTTTAGATGTAACTGAGTAATTTAAACTTTTGGAAAGCACAAATTTGTCAGCATTAGATGATGATTCAGAATTTAATATTTCTTGAATGAGATTATTAAATTTATTTAAATAAATACGTTTTTGCATATAAAAAATATTAAATAACTGTTAACACAGTTGCAAATGTTGTAAGTTAAATTAACAGTTTTTTGTTAAATTAACTTATTTCTTTTAGGAAATTTTCACATTTGTGTAATTAAATTATTTTAAAAATGCAATGATTTGTTATGCTTATTCTCTAACAGTCTTCTTATTGGGCATATACATTTGTTGCAGAGTTCTATGTTATTGTGGCGGATTCATCGTTATGTATCAAATGTTTTGACTTTTTGTCTACTACCCTTTTATTGAAATTTTAAATCTAGAACCTCTCCGTTTTTTGTCCCGGGGTGAAAATTGCGCAAGTGGTAATTAGGTGACCCTAACGAAGCTAAAAAAAACCTGAAAGCCTAAAAATGCTTGACGTTTCGAGGAACAAATCTGCCATCGTTGTCAGAAGCGAGAAATCTAAAAATGAAAATGATAATAAATACAATTAAAATATTCAGAATAGCAAAACAATAAAAAGTTCGTTTACTTTGTCAAGTATTGAATTTACCAAAAATTAAGTAATATTATTTTTTAGTTACAAAAATTTATTAAACGAAAATCATTGAATTGTTCCAAGAATCACCTTAAAATTACAACAAGTATTTACCTAATGAGATCTCAATATGAGAGGAAAAGTAAAGAACCACTCGTTAAATGACATTACATTGTCCTTGTCATTTTGTCAAAGCCAAATCAAAGCTTGACAAGTGCAAGACCATTTCACTGATTTGCTGTTCTGAAGGTCCAAATGTATTTCTAATCACTTTCATTTTAGAGTTCTCGCCTTTCTCAACGGTGACAGATTTGTTCTCTGAAACGTCAAACATTCAAAGGGTTTTAGCTTTTTTAGCTTCTAGGATCACTTAATTGGTTCTAGAACAAAGGTGTCCTATTTTGAAAATTTCAAAAGGACCGTGGTGGAGGAAAGGTAAAAAATTGACACACAAAAACCTATATGTATTGTTGCATAGAATCTATACAGTTTACTTCAAGTTTTACTTGGATTTTTGCAGATAGAAAAGTGGTTAATTCGAGAAAGCTGTAGTGGATAATTTTGTGAGATTTTCTTTAAAAGTTGATTTTCATTTTTTCGGGCACCATTTATATGGAATATGATCTGGGAGATTTTTCATCTACTTTTGAAAAATACACCTCATATTAACAACATAAATATCCTATGCCATTTGAAATGAAGTTTCAATGGCATATATATTTTTTTGGTTTGGATTATGCTTTTCAGCATCTGATCGAGGACAGAAAATTAACAATTTAATTTACATTTTACTTGAATAAAAAAAACACTAATTATGCATGCAAATTACACAAGATCTCTAGTTCGTAGTTCCGCAGTAAAATCTTCTCAAATCTAGCGTCTAGCGTGTTACTAAAGCCACTTTCTAGTGTCAAGCTTCTAACCTTCTCATGAGTTAAGCTTTACAGCAGAGACAAATTTCCTTAAAGATTTAGGATCTTAAAGCTTTTTTTACAGACTTGCCTAATGGATATCACATGTTTTTTCATGTGCTCCCAGAAGTAAGAAACAATTCCAACTGTATAAAATAGTATTGCTGCCGCATTTCTTTACTAAATTTTGCGTAAAATGTATTAACTAATCTAAAGAAGTAAATGTCCAATGTTTGATTAATGCTAATTACATAATATGGTATATGGTATAACTAGTCCGTATAATGTGAACTATTTTCGGAAATATTTTCAGTTAAAATATTCAATATTTAATGGGCTTCTCATTTTGTTACTTTTTTAGAATTGAGTTAAAATTAGTGATAGGGATACATAGGAAGGTTAGGATAAATTATAAGAACAACATATATTTTTCTATCCATTAACTGTATCAAACGTAATATAGCCCTAAATGTATGTTGATGTGAATCAAATCGTTTTTGAAATAGGCAAACATGGATTATCTGAAATATCATTTTTAACTATTATCTTCTTTTAGTTTTTCCACATGGATTATCTGAAATATCATTTTTAACTATTATTTTCTTTTAGTTTTTCCCCCTTTTCATAACTTGTACGTCGCTTTAAATACTAACTGACACTTATTTTCATTATTAAATGGCATTTGTTGAACTTTGATCAGCAGGTTTTGCCGTTTTGATCAGAGTACCTTTTAGAAAAAGATGGAATTTCAGTAGAAACGGAGAGGATCGATATTTTGATCTTACGAGGATGTGGTATGATCAAACCAAGAAGGACATGATATACTGAATAATTTTAATCCACATGGCAAAATTTAAAACTCCATGTTTCCAATCGTTAAGCGCAACAGAACAACTCATGCAGAGTGTCAAGAAACTCCATGAGTGTCTACTAACCAATTGTACTGGACCACGATACTTAGCTAAGATAATTCTGGAAAATGAAAATTATGATCGTGGAATGTTAACCCTAAAAGCAGATTTAAATGCAACTATTCCCAACAACATATTGTCTTCAGATGATGAAACATTTAGCTTAATGGCTTTCCGGAAAGTATTGGGGACAGAAAAATCACAATTGGTGCGTGGAATTACACATTCAGTACCCAGTACCTGTTTGTTAAGAATATTGATGACGGAGGGAGAAGCATATCATTGCACCTTTTTCATAAAGCGAAATTTAATGGATGGAAGGTATATGGATATGCTTTGTGAGGAAATTAATCTGCACCTAGTAAATCTAGTGCTTATAATATGGCTCATATGGTTTTAAGGATACTTTACAAATGAAGTTGGAATATTTTAAAATAATACGTTTCCACAGATGTCGATTGGAAGAGTGAGATCAATAAAATTAACACCTTGGACTGCCTTCTTTTTATTTGCGGTTATATGAAAAGTTAATAAACCTTGGAAAAGTTGAGGGGAAAATTACAAATGTGGCTTTGAAAATATCGGCAGACATTTCAATACACTGAAATATTAATGTTGGGGTTTCGAACCTTTGGCAAAATGCACTGAAATAGAGTTTTATCCACAATGCCGAAACAGAATTTTTGCACTTGTCGCGCGTTTCGCTAACAATGTTAGCATAATCAGGGGATGATTAAAACAAACTTAAAATCTAACTGACCCTATTTTATACTAACTGTTTGCTTAATCAAGCGAAACCAAAAATAAACAATCCTGGTATCCTACTAGTCACGTTCGATCAACCAATACAATGGACTATACGGAATAGGCCCTCTATCTCTATTTAGACTTTTCTTACATTTAATAATTTCCATTCTTTCGTATGCGTCTAATAATCTCTTATCAGTTATATTATGAATTTTAACATTGAAAATGTTTCTGTTATCCTAATATAGGGCCCCAAATCGTAAAAAAGTGCATGCTACATTTGCAACATGACGTCATACGCGTGAGAGATCGTTTCAAATATTTATACAACAAAAATGCTAGTTTGTTTATAAGACTAAGTGAAAATAACCGAAAGTTGAGACTAACCAAAACTAATTAAATCTATTGAAATTGATTATGACTTATCGTAGTTAAAATGACTAAAATAAGTTGATAGTGAAACTAACCGAAAGTTTATTGAACGACTAACCAAATCTATGAAAATTGATTATAACGTATCGTAACCGGTTCAACTGACTAAAATAAGTTGATACTGAGTGAAACTAAGTGAGAGTTGATTGAACGACTAACCAAAACTAACCAAATCTATTAAAATTGTTTATGACGTATCGTAACCGGTTAAAATGACTAAGATAAGTTGAGACTAAGTGAAACTAACCGAAAATTGATTATGAAGTATCGCAACCGGTTAAAATGACTAAAATAAGTTGAGACTAAGTGAAACTAACCGAAAGTTGATTGAACGACTAACCAAATGTATTAAAATTGATTATAACGTAGTATTTAGTATCTCAAAAACGGTTCAATCAGCATCAACGAAAATTTAGAGCTATATTACATTAATGTAGCCTAGTTAATCGGTAAGAAAAGTAATATGGTGTCCCGTTGAAAAATATATAAGGATGGGATGGATAGCTGTCAAACAATAAACGGCAGGTGTCTAACTGACTACTCAAGTAAACTCGTCGGATTTAGTTGATTTTGGGATAAAAATTTCGTATTGATATGTTGAGTCGGTTTCGGGTTATTAAAGCGTTCCGGTAATTTATCCTATATACCCTGCATGCATAGAAAATATTTCCTAATTTATTCAACTCATATTTGATAATTTTTAAAAAGTTATGCATAGAATATGAGTATAATTTAATGACTTTTTTAAATACAAACTTGAGTTGCCACTGTGCTTTTTAAGAGGGTGTGTTTTCATTTATTGCGTTTTATTTTGTGTCTTTATTTTGTTAATATATCGGTTTGAAAAGAGGATCTACTTATATCTAAGATACATAATACATTAAAAATAAAGAAAAAGAATACACTACAATAAAAATATTGGTTCTTTTTAAAGTGCTCTATACCAAAAAGTGAACTTGATTTTTTTGACTGTTTAATAGCATATTTTTTTATTTTTTTGACATAAGTATTACGGTTTCTATATGGTTTTTGATATTTCCGTGAAGTAAACGAGGAAAAATGGTTCAAATCATTCTTAGTTCAAACGGATTTCAGTGTACATGTTAATAAATACAGGAGAATACAGAAATATTAAAGGTAAAAATCGTACTGTTTTGTTTAACTTTAAGTATATTTGTTTGCTGGCGTATGATAATTGATACATTATGATCTTGTATTTTAGTGAAACAAAGCTGTCCATTATAATACTAGCATTATAATGAACTGGAATTGTAATGGAAAATTAAATGCATCAATAAGTGTCTTCACTAACGCTACTTGGACATTTTCCAAATATTGTTTGACAATTCTATGGTTGTTAGTGAATTTGGTTACTATTTTCACATGAAATAAAATTAAATACAAAATGTCAGTGTCGTCGCATTATAAACATTTAATTTTAAATTGTTAATGATCATAATTGATGCCAGCAGATAATAAACGAATGGTACTTACACGTCGTGTTATAGGCTAGAACCGTAATGGTCTTTGTTATGATCCTTATGAAATACAAACAATAATTATTATTGTTTAGATATCTGCCACGTTATGCCGTACATCTAGAAATTATTATATCAGTTTGAATGTGCATATATCTATGTATGTATATGTATATTTGTTAGTATCACTCCTTTCCTAATATTCTTGTTAAACTCGCTACTACTGTTTATCATACATGTTCTGCCTCCATTTATCTTCTAATTTATTGTGATTTACGATACGAAAAGAGACCATTCTAGTTATCTCAAAAGAAAAATACATAAATGTTTTTCTTACCGAGACATATGATTGTATGTGTCTTAATTGAAAATTAGATATAGGTTTCGATTATGTTTTTTGTGCGGAATAAAGCTTAAACGAGACCGTCTATTTTATGTTTTGCCTTTTTTGTTATAGCTCAGAGATAGAGTGATTGATTAGATACTGTTTTATAATTAAACGTCTTTATTTCTCCAGAAAATAGATATCAGATATGAAACAAATATTAATTATAAGTGTAGCCACAAAAATAATGGAAAATAAAACTTATTGTACATTAAATAAGCCCGAGTGGTTTGAATTAATATTATCTTCCTACAGGAAAGAAGCTGAATAGGTTTTGAATTTCTTTTTGTTTCGTTTGAGATAAAAGGAGAACAATCATTCGTTGATGGTATTTTAGCTAATTTGGTATAATAATAGAAGATTATTAAATTTTGATTCCTTTAACAGCATTTTCCATAACTATGCTTCTGCCAGATATGATTGTGATATATATTTTTACTGTATACATATTTAATGTTAATTAAATCACTTTTAGCATTGCTATTGTAGCCCGTAGTCTCTGGCCGAATTATCATGATGACTAATTTCCTTTGTTATTTACTGAATATATCTATTTAGTACTTTGGTCATGCAAAGTATCTATAGAATTAATTAAGCTTGAACAGACACAATGATGTAAAGTGTAGGAGAAATCGCAACAAAATATTATTTAAAAAAATCTGAGATTTATTTAAATTCTTTTATATCGTTTTAAATAAAAATAATTACATTAATCGCTGTTTGGATTAGCAAAATCCTATGCTTCGCTGCCTTTTGATAATTTTTACGTTTTATGATGTACAAACTTCTCAATTATTATATTTCAAATGGGCTCTACCAATATGTGAAGCACTACGTTTTTTAAGGAATAAGAACCCTTTTAATGGTTCTCTGGTCTTAGGTCCCATTTAGTCCGATTTTAATGGAACAAACATGGAAGACCGTTCGATTTCAGGGCAGCGTCGTAATCTGAATTCACACCTTGTTGTGATTCTTCTCTTCTTAATACAGTTCTAATAACGCTTGGTTTTATATTAAAAAACGATGTCCGGTGTTCTGTAATATTCAGGTGACCTTTGGTCATAGTAAGGCGCCATTACACGGCGTGTGGAGTGTCACGTCTGGAGTGTAAACTATCGCGCCACACGCCGTGTTATTGGGTCGACGCGACGAGTTTCACGCGGCGTGCCGGGTCCTGGTAAATATGCGGCGCGTCACTCCGCACGCCACACTCCAGGCGCGTCACTTCGCACGCCACACTCCAGGCGTGACACGCCACACTCCAGGCGTGACACTCCACACGCCGCGGTAATGGCGCCTTTACTGAGTTATGTTTTCCCTCCGGTCACTATTAGTTGAAAATAAATTATATTAAGTCGAATTAATGAATGTAGGTGGTGTGAAAAAATAGAGCTGTGATAAGTATGACCTACAAGGGTCATGAATTATTCGATAGCCCCTTAAAAATATAACAATTATTTATCTAAAAACACCTCAATTGGGTTGGGCATAAACCAATTGCAAAACGCACTAACTTTCGATTGTTTACTGTATGTGTTTATTTGATAATTACTCGTTTTGTTTTTCGTTTTCTTCTTTTTGAAAACGGGGCAGAAGGATTTTCAGCTTCGTTATGATAATAAATTGGACTTTTTGTCAATTTACACCCTGGTATCTGGACCGAAGAGGTCCTATCCATGCCTAAAAGATAATTAGATGGTACAGAAAAATTGATTTTCAATATGAATCTTTAATGCATGCCAACATTGAGGCAAACTCCTCCAGTGACAAACACCATGACACCAGTCTTTTTCCATATAAAGGATAAGGATAAGTTGTTATAAACGTATTTGAATAAAAAAAAAATAGTCAGCTAAAGCGTTTTTAGATTTAATAAATATATATTTTCGATGCTACAAGTGACTCATCATTCATCGATTTTAACTAACAATATATTTTATAATTGAATAGGTAATTTGTTATAATTGTTAATGATAAAAAAACCTGTTAATCATAACATTTTTGGGGGTATTTATGGATCAGTCATTTATCTTATCAGCAGAACAACTGAGCATCGATTTAAAAAATATAGAATAAAATATCAATTTTCTGACTTAGGTATTTAAAATTGCCTGGTTTAATTTTTATCGCATATTTGGATACTAGAAGAAGTCCTACATATACTATGCGTTTTTCAGTCATTTTTTAAATATTTTGAATTAAAAATTAATCGGTATAAACATACTTGAAACGTAACTATCCAAGTTGCAGACGAAATACCTCCTACCTTTCTTAATATTTAGCATAGGCAAGTCAAAGTTAGTGTCAAGGTTGCCAATAATACCTTAGTCACTGTTAGTATATATTTCTTTTATGTCCAAAAAATTTATAATTAAGCAAAAAATGCTGATTTTTTAAATTATTATTATTTGATAGCACGAACCCGAACAAGCGATTCAAAATAATAAGAGATGAATTATAACATAAACGGATAAATTTAATGTTGTCAAATAAATATCCCAATAAATTTTCAACACGTCCGCCATTAAATCTTCACACTTTTCCTACGTACTTCTCTGCCTCCTGAAGAATATTTACGATGCTTTGAGCATCATTTTTTAAAGATTTCTTATATCATTTCTCGTGTTCCTTTTATTTTCTTTATTTTTTAAATGGGAAATGTATCTAACAGTGCGGTCCGAGCCATCTGTAAGCCAATGTAGCATTTCATATCTATCGATCCATTGATTATATTGATGATTTAGGAAATTGAAAATCACGTATAGTATGGGGAGGTGCTCCGTCCTGTTTACGTTCTTCAAATGGCAATTCATGGAGAATATCTTCGATTTTGTTTTCTAAAAAATGTAAATTGCGCCCACCCGTTAATGGCGCTCGAAAAAACAGCCGTCCTAGAATTTTATTCTGTAATAACCCACAATAAACGTTGATTGAATTAAGCCCCTGAAAAGCAATCTCTGTGATGGTAAAGAGATCTGCATCTGACCAAACATGAACATTTCATCTAATAAACATTCCCATAGTTGAAAAAGTTGCTTCATCTACGTTGGGGTTTGGAACCTTCGGCAACATGCACTAAAACAGAGTTTTATCCACAATACCGAAACAGAAAATTTGCACTCGACGCGCGTTTCGCTGACCATGTTAGCATCATCAGGAGATGTTTAAAACTAAAATTAAAATCTACCTTACTCCCTTTTATACTATTGTTTGCTTAATCAAGCGGAACTAAAAAGAACCGATCCTGGGATCCCACTAGTCACGCTTGATCAACCAATACAATGGACTATACGGAATAGGCCCTCTATCTCTATTTAAACTATTCTTACATTTAATAATTTCCATACTTTCATATGCATCTAATAATCTCCTATCAGTTATGAATTAATTTTAAATTTTTAATTGTTATTCTATGATTATTATCAAAAGCATGCTCGGCAACACTTGATTTTTCTGTTCTACCATACTTTAAATGAGCTATATGTTCTTTGAATCTCGTTTGTATAGATCTTCTAGTTTGCCCAACATATTTTTGGTTACAATGCATACATCCAATTTCATAAATTCCACTTCTTTCTAATATTTCAATTTTGTCCTTTGGACCACCTAATAATTTCTTAATGTTAAACTGAGTCTGGTATACTAATTTTAAACCTACTTCCAAACATTATCGTTTGTTTGGAGTCCTCTAGTATACTGAGGATTATACGGTATCGAATCATTAGGAATATATCGGTTGGTGGCAGTATTTTTTCTATAAATATCAAATTCTAGTGTGTTATTATCGTTTCTAATCACTAAAGTATCCAAAAATGGTAGCTGGCCATTGTTCTCGACTTCATGAGTAAATTTAATGGTGGGGAAACGGTTATTTAGTTTTGATACAAAATTTTGAAAATTAGCGGTTTTTGTGTCGAAAATCGCGGAAATGTCATCCACATACCTGTACCATACCCTTGGAAAAAATCCGAACTCTTGACTGATTTCATTTTCAAATTTACTCATAAAAAGGTTAGCTAAGAATGGCGACAAACAGTTGCCCATTGCAGTGCCTTCAAGTTGTTGGTAATAGTTATTTTTGTATTGAAAATAATTTTTATCCATGCAAAGTTTGGTTAAAGTTAAATATTCTTGTTTGATTTCGTTATCAAAACTATTCATCTCAAGTAACTCACCAAGGTATTGCAAGGTCTGTGGGATTGGTACACTAGGGAACAATGAGCTAACATCAAACGAGATTAAAATTTCACCTTCATTAAGAATCGTGTCTTTAATTTTGTTTATGAAATCTAAGGAATTTAGTACTCCTGAATTCTGTTGTTTTATAGGTAAATTTTCAAACTGGTTTGCTAGCCACTTGGATATATTATAAGTTGGCGATTCTATTGCCGAGACTATGGGACGCATTGCCGTCCCAGGTTTATGAATCTTGGGAAGACAATATAGTTTCGACATAGTAGGATTACTTACAGATAATTTGTATCTAATTTGATTAGAAATAAGGTTGTTACATTTCTTCAAAGTGTTTTTAACTTGTGTTACCATCTTAGATAATGGATTCCGTGAGATTCTGTTATAGGGCCCGGATTCTATTAAAGTATCAACCAGTTGAAAATATTCGCTTTTGTCTAATATAACAACCTTATTACCTTTGTCAGCGTTTAGGTAGAAAACGTCTTTCTCCTTCAATCTCTTGATAAAATTTTTTCCTTTTCCAGGTCGAGAGTTAACATTATTATTAATTACATTTTTTGAGATCTGATTTCTGCATGCTTCTCTAACAAATCGTTTAGTAGAGTCAGGAAGATGTTGAATAGAACTTTCTATATTACCTACAATATCAAGTAAGTTATCCTTTCGTTGTTTAAAAGATCCAATTCAGCTTTATCAAAAGATTGAGAAGATAGGTTTTCTACAATGTTTACGACTTCCTGAGAACTATCAGACTTAGGTTTCATTTTCCTGAGTTTCTTAAGTTTTTTATTGACGGATGACATTTTCTTGATGTATTTTGTATCAATTACTAAAAACATTTTTCTCTGGAACTCGTACCATTCTTCATGTTCAATATTTGTTAATCTAAATGTTAGTTTTTTATAAAGTCTGTATGCTTCTAATTCAAACATACTTCGTTTACTATACACATTTTTGATTTCTAAATCCAACCACTTTTGTCTGGCAAAAGAATGTACTTTTTCTGTAACAGGAGACGATTTAGGTAAAACAATTTTAATAAAATTTGGGAAAACATTAAATTTTTTACAAGACTTTAGAAACCAAATATCTGCACTCACTAGCCTAATCTTAGTAGAAAACTTACGATAAAGGTTAAGTTCCGCTGACCGTGAAGCCATCTCAACTACGTTGGGGTTTGGAACCTTCGGCAACATGCACTAAAACAGAGTTTTATCCACAATACTGAAACAGAATATTGGCACTCGACGCGCGTTTCGCTAACCATGTTAGCATCATCAGGAGACGTTTAAAACTAAAATTAAAATCTACCTAACTCCCTTTTATACTATTGTTTGCTTAATCAAGCGGAACTAAAAAGAACCAATCCTGGGATCCCACTAGTCATGCTTGATCAACCAATACGATGGACTATACGGAATAGGCCCTCTATCTCTATTTAAACTATTCTTACATTTAATAATTTCCATACTTTCATATGCGCCTAATAATCTCCTATCAGTTATATTATGAATTAATTTTAAATTTTTAATTGTTATTCTATGATTATTATCAAAAGCATGCTCGGCAACACTTGATTTGTCTGTTCTACCATACTTTAAATGAGCTATATGTTCTTTGAATCTCGTTTGGGTTAGTTTGGGGTAGATCTATATTCTAGTTTGTCCAACATATTTTTGGTTACAATCCATACATACAATTTCATATATTCCACTTCTTTCTAATATTTCAATTTTGTCCTTTGGACCACCTAATAATTTCTTTCGTTAATCAGGATGAAAATACAAAATATGTTTCGATACCGTATAATCCTCAGTATACTAGAGGACTCCAAAAAGTTTTTAAGGAAGTAGGTTTAAAATTAGTATACCAGACTCAGTTTAACATTAAGAAATTATTAGGTGGTCCAAAGGACAAAATTGAAATATTAGAAAGAAGTGGAATATATGAAATTGGATGTATGGATTGTAACCAAAAATATGTTGGGCAAACTAGAAGATCTATACAAACGAGATTCAAAGAACATATAGCTCATTTAAAGTATGGTAGAACAGAAAAATCAAGTGTTTCCGAGCATGCTTTTGATAATAATCATAGAATAACAATTAAAAATTTAAAATTAATTCATAATATAACTGATAAGAGATTATTAGACGCATATGAAAGTATGGAAATTATTAAATGTAAGAATAGTTTAAATAGAGATAGAGGGCCTATTCCGTATAGTCCATTGTATTGGTTGATCAAGCGTGACTAGTGGGATCCCAGGATTGGTTCTTTTTAGTTCCGCTTGATTAAGAAAACAATAGTATAAAAGGAAGTTAGGTAGATTTTAATTTTAGTTTTAATCATCTCCTGATGATGCTAACATGGTTAGCGAAACGCGCGTCGAGTGCAAATATTCTGTTTCGGTATTGTGGATAGAGAGAGTGTTTTAGAGAAGTTGCTTCATGTGTCGAAACGCTATGAGCTCCTTTTATTCTCTTGAGTTCCTGTTTCTTTTAATCATATGTTTGTTTTTAAGCCTCTTTCAGATGATTGCTATTTTTTATATAATTTTATTATTTTGTAACTCTCATTGATAGAATAATTCATTAGGAATAAAAAGTTATATACTGACGGTGATTAAAGTATTATTGTCAACCTTGACATTAACTTTGAATTACTTACAATGAAAATTAAAAAGGTAGCAGGTATTTCTTGCATCCTGGATAGTTGCGCTTACAGTATATTTATGCGAATTAATTTTTAATTTAAAATATTTCAAAACGGCTACCAAACATTAACTATTTTATACTTTGGAATATGGGAACGGTACAGTACAGGGTACAGCTCCGATGTGTCATTGTCACTTCCAATTTTCGAACGTTCTCTTGACGTATGTCTAAGATACCTTCGCCTCTTTTGGCAAATGAGGTGGTCTTTCCTTTCGAGCGATGAACGTGTAGGCAGAGAAAACACAATTTTTTGAAGTCGAGATATTAACGCTGTAGTTTTGACCATCAGGTCTAGTATTCCTATTAATTTATCATGAGATAAATTGGCAAGCACTCTGCCATTAATATTTTCTCGTATTATCAACAATATCGCCACGTAAAAGTATTATATGTTCAAAGGGTGTGTTATATATTTGTGCTTCTATATTAGATAGTTAAAATTATTTATAATAATTTAACTATGGTCCTTTTACCGCCCGGTCTTTTGCTAGCCAAAAGGGTTTCTTCAGGTTAATTCTTGCCAGTTTAAGACTATTTTGTCGAAGTGATGCTGACCCACATGGCGTGACGTGCAGTTTCACAGGAAGCAGTAAAGCTCTAATTGGGGTCAAGATGCTGTATGAGTTAAGGAATAACCGCCGACCACTGCCCGCGAATTCAACTTCCGTATGACCATCTAAAATGACATATAAGTAGATCCTATAATTACCCATTTTACCTACCATACCTTACCTTCTTCGAAATTTCACTTAAATGCCTTTTTAATCGTTTATTATCTTTTATTGTATCTGGTACCGTTTTATCGTTATTTGATTATCTAATACCGAGATTTTACGATATTTTATTGGTTAGCAATGTCTTGCTAATATTATTATAATTATCTGATCTACTTTTTTGTATTACGTACATTTACCTAAATGTAATTAGTTATCTTATTTTTATCGAACTTACCGTTGACTATGAACACATCGGAGCTGTACCCTGTGCTGTACCGTTCCCATATTCCAAAGTATGAAATAGTTAATGCTTGGTAGCCGTTTTGAAATATTTTAAATTAAAAATTCGCATAAATATGCTTTAAATGCAACTCTCCAGGATGCAAGAAATACCTGCTATCTTTTTAATTTTCATTGCAAGTAATCCAAAGTTAATGTAAAGGTTGCCAATAATACTTTAATCACCGTGAGTGTATTGTTTATTTTCTTTTATCGTATCTATTACCGTTTATTACCGTTATTTGATTAATTAATACCTACTTTCTTCATTACAGTATATGATATTAATTTGGTTAGCAACTGTCTTGCTAATATTATTGTAATTATCTGATTTACTTTTTTGTATTACGTATACTTACTTAATTGCTACGCACTTACTGTAAGTTGCTGTAAGCCTTATGGCAGTAGTTCGTCTTGACATATCTAACACTATGAGTTTTTGTTCATAAGCAAGTTACTGAATTGAGCTCGCTTCGATTTCCCCTGTAGATCCTCATTGAATATATATTTTCTTAACAGGGCAATTTATTTGATTTAATATTTTTTTAAAATTAATTAATTCATAATTGTTTTTATTTTGAGGATTAATCTTTATTTAAGGTGTTTTATTTAAGGCGTTCTGTGATTATCTGTTACTTAGCCAGAACTTTAGAGATTTAGACTTTAGATAGGAATATTTAGAAAAAAGGAACTAGGCAGAATTAATGGTTTAGAACTTAAGATTAAGGGTTAATGATATTATAATTTGCGAGATACTTATTTTAAAGAATCGTATTGTTATTTTAAGTGCGATACCATAATCTCAATTAGGTTAGGTCAAGATGAGTTTAGAAGTTTCATTTCAGGTTTCTCAATATTCTTAGATATGTTATATTTATATATTTTACTATCCTAATATTTCAATGCTTAAAAATCATTGATATATTCGTATTAGAAAATTTAGTTGCGCCTTCGGCCAACTGTCTACTCTACGATCCACCTATAAATATTAGCACCTCTGAATGAACCAGGCATATGGATCAGTGGTTAAGCAATTAACTAATTGCATTACACAATATTCAGTATAATTCGTAGATGTCGCTTATGATATCTGTCTCTTAATATGTTTGCAAAACTTTTAGATAAATGTTCAATTCTTTGCATAAGTGCTGGATTACAACAGGAGAACGAGTGTCATCACAGTTTTTCAACACATATTAGAAAAGCTAAACAAAACTAAACAAATATCTAACACCTATATTAATGACGTTGAAAACAAAGTTTAATCCATTTGGCCAATTGTTTAGGAAATTACGAAACAATCCTGAGCAAATTGCTGAAACTATAAGTTGCTTGAAAAATAAAAATCCAATGAGAGATGATCAGGTCCCCATGTCTCTTCTAAAATAACAATAAGATTCTTTAAAATAAGTATCTAGCAAATTATAAGATCATTAACCCTTAATCTTAAGTTCTAAACCATTAATTCTGCCTAGTTCCCTTTTTCTAAATAGTCCTATCTAAAGTCTAAATTTCTAAAGTTCTGGCTAAGTAACAGATAATCACAGAACGTCTTAAATAAAACACCTTAAATAAAGATTAATCCTCAAAATAAAAACAATTATGAATTAATTTAATTTTAAAAAAATCAGTGAGATACTGTTTAAATAGCCTTTAGAAGGGCTAGTAGGGAACAATATCCATCTTTGTTCAATTTCCGATAGTTCTGCATTCTGCAAAGTTTAATCCATTTGGCCAATTGTTTAGGAAATTACTAAACAATCCTGAGCAAATTGCTGAAACTATAAGTTGCTTGAAAAATAAAAATCCAATGAGAGATGATCAGGTCCCCAGGTCTCTTTTTAAAGACGTTGCAATATTAATTGGAAAACCCTTATCATTTATTATAAACTAATGTTTTACTTCATGCTGTTTTCCCAATAAATCAAAGGATTCATCTGTCGGGCCAATATATAATATTAATATAAATTGTTTGAATATACAGGCAGACATTTTTATATCGGCAGGAACAAGGGTAACATCCTAGACCAGCAAATCATAAGTTGGTAGCCCCTAAGGTAAACCTGAATTTTTATTATTTCAGGCTTGATTTGGAAAATTACCGCCCAGTGTGTCAAGGTCCTTGAGAGACCGGCATGCGCATTTCATAGAGCAACATAGTATCTTTGCTGATCAGCAATATGGTTTTAGACCAAAGAGATCCACACAGTTGGCAATTTACAAGGACATATCTTGCATTGCATAATGATGATAAAAATGAGAAGGTCTCTGGGTTGTTTGTTGATTTTCCAAAGGCCTTCGACATTATTGACCATCAGCAATTGTTCCACAGGCTTACTGGGTTACGGTATACAGGAAAAATATGCTTCCATAATAGAATATTATCTTTCAAATAGTAATCAATGTGTATGTATAACAAACAAAGATAAAGAGCACATCTCTCAAGCTACACATATCAAACACAGAGTGCCCAAGGTTTCCATTCTGAGGCCTGTCCTCTTTTTATTGTATGTAGCCACTCTGAGCGGAGAATTCGTGACTGGTCTGGTTTCGCAATATGTTGACGACACATCTGCGGTGTGTCTCAACAGGATTTTTCTCATCATTCAGAAAACTGCTCAGTGGTGGCTAGCCAAATCCTGAAATGATGAAAGGACGGCTGTCTTCGGCCGAACTCTGACAAAACAAAACTTGTCTGCATTAGTAGATAAAAGCAATTTCACCTTATGTGCATTTGAATGGCAAGTCTGTTCCAGTTGTGGAAGGTGTGAGTTTTCTTGAGCCAACCCTCAGTGGGTGATACACATTCAGAAGTTACATTCCAAACTAAATAGTAACGATGCTTTAATTCGTAGACTCAGAGAAGTTTTATCAGTAAATTCAATAGGACAGTGTACAATATTATGAATTATAGCATCATGTCTTGGAGAAAGTCACAGTGGGCATTCGACGTGTTTAAAGCGCAAAAGCGTATTGTCTGCTGCATCCTTAAGTCGCATCCTAGAGATTCTTGTAGAGGACACTTTTCTCAATTGGGGTTCTTAACTGTGCCTTCATAGTATTTTATGTCTCTTGTAGTGTTTGCACAAAGATTTCTAGAAACCTTTCAGCAAAACCATAGTAATTATGCGGAGTGTATGTCGGTTGTTACCAGGGGCAAAGACCACCTTGGTATACCCACTCACTCATCAACATTTTACAAGAAGAGTCCCCATTGCATGTGAGCCAAGGCTTTTAATTTATTACCCCCTCGGCTAATGAAAATAAAAGGTATAGAAAAATTTAAAAAAGAGATTACAGTTTTTTGTTGGAAAGGTGTTTGTACTTGTTTAATTTTTAAACTGAATTCTAGTAAAAACTATATTTACTTTCAATTTAGCTATAGCCTACAGTTACAAAGCATTTATATTTTTATGTAAATTACATATAATGATGATCTTAAACTAGTAGTGTGGTGATATTATGTAAAATGTTTTCATTCTGTTGATTGTTTTTTTTAAGTACCTACTTAGTGTACTTTTAAGTATTGTTTTAAGTAGTGCAACTTGCATTTGTTTTGAAACTTAGAACCTCTTAATTGTGACTGGATCGATCATATCTTTTACAGTTGGTGACGTTGCTGTGCGTTTCGGAAAGGTTTTGCTGGTAATTAAGAAATTTATTTCTTATTTATTTATTTTTTTTTATATTTTACTTCGTAAGTTTGTATTGTGAAATTTTAGATAGGCACAATTCGTTGTGTTGGATAGTCGGAATAGCTTTAGAAAGGATTAGGATTAGGATATAAGCTATCCAGGTGTGGAAAATATTTGTCTGGCTAAATGAATTAGAAAGAGTTAAAAAATGCAGAATGCAGAACTATCGGAATAAGAACAAAGATGGATATCATTTCCTGCAAGCCCTTCTAAAGGTTATTTAAACAGTCTCTCACTGATTAACTCATGCTTACCCTTACCAACGCATGCATAACAATAAGGCTCGTTGTGTCATAGCCGCTATCGCTGCCATCAGTGCCGTCGATTTTATTATATCTTGAGTTAGCCAATAGTTTGCTCTAAAATCGTGATCGTATTGCATACGCCACTGCTTCCCGTACAGAGGGGAACCATATAGCTCTTGTTGGGGAAACACCTTAACATGTGTATTAACTTGAGTTTTTCACCGTATAGTTTGGTGATATCACCCTGTATGTCCGCAGTATGAATGAGTCATAACTAAACTCCGAATAGATTTATTTCACCACAGGTAAACATAAATTTCTGCATTTAAAGCATTGTATTTCCGTAACTCCTTAGTTCTAACCGGGATTGTCGTTATAATAGATTCCATTCCACAACAATATGTCAAATAAAGAAAGAACATGCTTCTACCCTCTCAAATGCATCCGTCTCCGCGCAATTTCCCGCTTTATTTCTCCCAGCCGCGCCGGTAGAAAAAAATAGATTTTAGTGCCAGAGACAAGGAAGAGAACAGGCCCTGTAAATTTATCCAGGGGTTTTATCTTTTTTGTTTCACGTAACTTCCTAAATTTATCTCTTTGTCATTTATCTAGGCAAATTATTGACTTTTATTTGTGATTACAGTGTAATATTATTTAATTTGTGCTTTTAAACAGACAATTTCAGATAATAGCGAAATGAATTGTATTAAAGTGTGAATCTGCAACGTCTTTGTCCTTATATTATTTGCATTTGTCATTCAGTTGAACTTATGTCACTTTCGATTATCTTTGCTTTCATTTCTTAAAGAAAGATTACCCAGAAATAATAATCGAAAGTAGCATTAGTGCAATTTAATTAAATTTCTGTCAAATCCTCTTAATCAATAATTAAAAACCTTTATAACACATAATGATAATACATATTTATGTTTGTATTAAATTTAATAAATGGTAAGGAAGATTCATAGTCAGTTTTACAATGTTATTTCTTTTAATGATATTGATTCGTATTGTCTGTAAAAAATCTATATCAAAACCGAATAAATGACAATTTTGAGTTATATGGGAGTATTTATTTAATTGAACTGCCAAATTTTGAAGAAATAAATAAAAAAATTAAAAGATGCATAATTTGAATTTGGTGGGCAAATGACAACGTCCGCCTCGTGTGCCATCTGCGTTCACCTGCCCTGAAGACATACAGTCTGTTAGTGTCTCACAAACACTCAACCGTGATGCATCGATCCAGTCATCGCTCTGCATGAATTTGGCGCCAATTACATCTACCCAGTAGTAGCCCTGTCTGACGCCAAGATATTCAGTAGTTTTCTCCGTTGTTTGCACAGATATATAGAAAATACTTGCTGTAATTCTGTTCTCTTTGTCCAAGCTTCGATAACGAACTCCTTTGGTCATTTTAGAAGAAGGTAAAATGGCAGATGGAAATTTGTAAGTAGACAAATCTACTCCTGTACTCAAAATTCGAATCAAATGTTCGAAGTCTTAAATCTCTGGTGAATTTGAAGTTAAGTTGAGAGAATCAAAGAAGACGTAAAGCACAGTGTGAACGGAGAGGCAGTCAGTTGAAATTTTGAATTAACAGAAAGCTCAATTAAATTCGATAAAGAAAGAAGTTCTTGTTAAATTTAAATAATCAAGAAGTTTTGTTAGATATATGTTTAATAATAGTTAACCATATGTACAGTACCTATTTAGTTTTATGTGTAAAAGGAGGAATGTTTGAAAGTAGTTAGAAATAATTGTTATATTTAATGCAAATTAATTCTTGCATTATTAAAATATGTAATACCTAGAATACATGTTTCAATTCACACCCTATGAATAAAATCCCCACCACCATATTTTAACACAGCCCACTAATTAAAGTGGTTAATTATAAAGTTAATTACCACCCTCACCTTTGTGGTCATAAATGATTTAAGAAATAATTGTTTATACCGACCAGCTCTTTTCTTTCCGCTACTGAACCATTATTATCAGTCTCTATTCAGTTAATTAACCCTTATTGTAGTTAGCTGTGTTTACACTTCCTAGATTCGCCAGATAAAAACATTCGTACTTGCAGAAAAATTTTCAGTTTCCTGCTTTCAAAATGCATAATTGTATTCTGCAGCTTCGAATTATAAACTAAAATATGTTATGGAGAAGTTCCTTTGCTAAATGGCGTTCTGCTCTCTAGGTACTTTATGCTTAAGTGCGAATATTTTACACCTAGTATCCCGGGTATATGTTTAGGATAATAGATTTTTTTTTAAGCAGAAATTATTGACTATATGTACAGCATCACTGCCAAAAGTTGAATCACCTGTAAATGAGCTTTAAACAAAACATGTACTATATGTTTTTTGTTTCGAGACGGGTGTAATGTAATTAGTATTAACTTTTGTTTTCTCGTGTTTGGCATTGTTCCACGCTTTGATTGATTATTGAAATGAATAAAGGAATATTTAAGCAAGTTCTTTAAATAAAGTTTTAACTTACTTACTTTTGAATAACCTCCATTACATCTATAAGATATCAGTAAGTAATAACATGTCGCCAGATAAAACAAGTAAACTTAAAGTAGAAAAGTAAAATAAACTTTTTATCATAAAAGTTTTATTAGCTCAGCGCAGTCTCTGGAGTTCAATATACGTCATTTGCATATATAACCTTCTAAAGAAAGCGCCAGTTTTGAACCCCCGTCCGTCGTTTAAATATAGGACCATTGTCTAATACTTGGAGCGTGCAAAAGCTAAAAGCCTTATTGAGCGTCCCTTGCGAGGAAGGATATTTTGAGGGCAACCTACAGAAAAAAATTTATATATGTAGATGGAAAATAATGATCCAGTTACTTGTAGCTGACGTTTTTGTAAAATGTATATATTTCTATAAGTAACAATTTTTTTCTCTTATTTTGCAGATTCATTTTAAAACTTGTTGGTCACTTAATATTGGATTCGGAATTTCTGTATATGACATCTAAAGTTTTAATCATCCACTTAATCTTTAATTCTAAATATTTAAAGAATCTTGAACTTACCTGTCTACTTTGTCGAGTGTCGTTGGCTGGTGAAGAATGGTTTGCTGTTGATCCATCTCCACGACACATTGCGTTCCCAGTTCTAGCTCTATAAAATAAATATCATTAATTTCCATCTAAGACAAAATGAAAAAGAGATTCTAAGACTACAAAGTGGTTATTATTTGTAAGTTTTGATAAGAGACCGTTTCCTAATATATACCCATAGTATTTTCGAACAGTGCTTTT
>MU184495.1:169261-216398 GCA_016904865.1 Pissodes strobi
AACGGTCTTATTACTTATATTATGGGAATGTTCCTTCCACTTTTCAGTATGAACCATTTATTACTAGATATTTCTAGCCTTAACAACTTTATTCACATTGTTTCCAGGGTTTTCTAGGTCATTTTATGGATCTGCTAATTCCAACGAACTGTTATAAAAACAAACGTATTTGATCGGTTTCTAGGGAAAAAAAGGTGATTGCGTTATTTATTCCCTTAATTGAAGTATTTTTTTAGAATACCAGCTAGGACATCATCGTATATGATCGGTAGTACCTATATAGCTTCAAGTTAAAACTGAACCATGCCATTATTTGGATTATTTCTTACATCGGTCTGTAATAATTCGGAATTATTTGCCGGAAGGTACGTCGTCGATATCTTTCTGGATGCTCATTGGTAATTTATATACTACTTTTGTTTCATTAATGTAAGAAGTGAAATCTGGAATATCACTATGGATGTTCATCTCAATTATCTATTCAAAATTGAGTAGCTTATAGTAAATTAAGTTTACCCTAAATTACAAGACGATGGTTTTTCAAGTATTTGCAGTACAGTACTGAAAAGCCAAACTTTAATAAGTCTGCAATCTGCATTTCCGCTTGATACTTTTTGTCGCAAATTATTTTGGAGCAATATCTCAATCCATCAAGTAAATATAGATTCGAAGGCTTGATGAGTGCAGATAAAGATACATCTTGTCAATAGGATAAAAACATTTTTAGATGTTTTTGTGCCCTAAAATTATGCAGAATTATGCAAATTATAAACAAGCTTTTTAGTATATCGCTTTTTATTCTATAAATCGCTATTACTAATTTAATTTTATGATTAAATTTGTTTGGCTGTAAAAGCAATAAGATTTGTATAACACCCAAATCAATTAATGGCATTTAATTTTCGATTTGCATTAGATTTAAGCTTATTTGAGAAAAGGTGAACACCTTTAATTAAAAAAGCGTATTACTAATAATTGTTTAATTTCACTTATCGGCTTTTAATTAGTATTACGATAGAAGTTGATGTTAAAGGGGCAGGAGAAACAAGTTAAGTTTTATAAAGGAATTTTGATCTTAAGCAAAATTTATATTTTATTATTTATTATTTTATATTTATTAATTTATGTACATAAGGGAACAATGTTGTAATTCGTATAGCTAAAAACGGTCTCTTGTTATTGCATTCGTCTAGTCCTAATATCAAAAAGAGCCCTTAGAAGCTGTATTTTTTGGACAGCCTAGCTCCTGTGTCTAGGATATGGTTAGGCGCTGGAAGTGTATATACATTAGACAAACAGAAGCCTTGCTTCAGCCAGATAATCAACAGTAAAGGTGTGGCGAAATCTTTCATATTTTAGAATTTCAAATTATTTCCAGTTTTTTAACTGTCATATCAGCATAAAACATCTTCAGCATCTCAGAAGCAAAAATTTACCGTCAAATAGAGAAGCTTACTATTCCGAATTTTTCGCGAGATAAATTATTTATTATTGAACAATTACTTTACCAAGTTAAAAGTCGAGGCAGTTTTCGTCGAAGACATCAAGAATGCTCTTTAGCCCAAATACCTTTTTATGTTCGGCACACACAAAAGAAAACTCTTATAGCACTCAATGAGCGGTGCGTGTGCGGAGAAGACGGTGGACGTTGGGCTTGAAGTGCTGTAGGTTCTAATTTTCGGGAAATACGCTACACAGAAGCCCATTCCAGATCGAGGCAGTCCTCCAAACAAAGTAATCCCGCAACAGCGACGTCCGAAGTGTTTGCAACTAAATCGTATGTTGATGAGCAGCTTGGATCTGACCGGTGGTAGGAGCTAATGAGGTGTATACAACTTTTTTGCTCTATAGAGTGCTCCTAGCTTTTGTGCTGCTGCCTTGGCGATTTTGGTGACGTGATTACGCGAAGACATGTTGTTTTCTAATTGATACCCAGCACGCTTGTGGATGAGACCAGGATCGGTGTTTGTCCTGTCATTGATAAGTCAGGTCCTGTGGTGTTTCCTTTTTTTGAGAAGACAGCTTGAGTCTTTCCTGCATTAAACTGGACATTGTTTTCCTCAATCCATTCCACGATGACATTCATATCCTCATTAATGGCAGCAATCTGATTTTCTTGCTCGCGTTGGGAACGGGCAGCGGTCATTTGGAGTCCGCGATATGAGTGAGAATATAAGAGTGCTGTCGTCTGCAAAGCTGTATATGGAATTGTTTGTTCTATCTAAGAGATCGTTGATATAGAGCCGGAACGATGTGGGAGATAATATACAGGCTTGAGGAAAGCCGGAATTGATTTTAAATTCCTTCGAGAGATGTCTATCAATACCAACTCGAATGCTTCGATCTCTTAAGAAATTGGAAAACCATAGAAGCAGTGCTGTTGGTAGTCCGTATGCCGTCAATTTGCTTAGCAATCCGTCATGCTTTGGATATATCGAGAGCCACTGCCCCAGATTCGCCGTAGCTCTCGATAGCTTTGGTCTACAGGTAAGTCATGTAAGTCAGGAGATCTCCCGTCGTTGTTTTTTTTATTTATGTGTGTAAAAAGTTTTTTTCTCTATTTTGGGTTATTTTTGGTAAGTTTTTGTGGGTTGCGCCCCCGCAGCGAGCGTTACTTATTATGTACTCTCAGGTATTTATTTTGAGTATCAGTCACCCACTATTGCGCCCACGGTCTAGGGAACGGAGTGTTTGCATTTTTACGTTTCCTAGCGCTAAGTCAGGATTAGGTGTTACGAATAGATCCAGAAGGTTAGCAAAGTATTTTTCACGCTCAGGGATCCTGGGTTCGTCAACCAGCTGAGTAAGTTCATGACTTATAGCAAGAGACTCGACTTCTTGTCCTTCATCATGGGTTTTGTTGGAATGTCAACCCGTCGATGTTATGTACGTTAAAGTCTCCTACTATGACAATGTCTGCTGTTGGATAATTGATCTGCAGAAAATCAATTTGTTTACCAAGATATGAGAAAAGCCGTTTATATTGGTGTTTGGTAGGTGGTCTATAGAAGCAACAAATGAATTTGTTGCTCGATCTGTGCTTAATTTGAACCACATGACATTCAAGACCTTAGGTTCGTAAGTTTCTTCTCGTTGACATCATAAATCGTCTAATCGCTAATCCAGAGTTATGTCGAAATCGGGAGTAAAAGTCATATCCGGGTATATTTAAGTGAACCAATGTAGTGCTTGATTTCGCTTTTGTTTCTGATAGAGCTAGAATATGAGACTTATTTGATGTTAAATGCTGGTGAACCAAATAATATTTCTGTTGATGCCTTATCTGTTGCAGAAGTCCAATCGCAGTCTATTTTCTATCTTGGAGACGTTCAGGCCTGATGACCCCCCCCCCAGGCCAGCCTCCACCCGGAGATCCGAATGTTAAAAGAACAAATAATGGTTGATAACACAATGCTGGTCAGAAATGTGAACTTTTTTAGTACAGAGGTTCATGCTACATGGTCCGTTATGATAGTGCTTCTTTGAAAATTGGCACAGGTCAAGTTATCACCTTATTCAGGCAACTTAGCTAAATCTGACTTCGTGCTATGTTCAATTTCAACAGATATTTAGGGACGTTTTTGTTGGAATATTTACAGAAATTAATCTAAAACTTTGGGGCACAAGAGCAATAATTCTTGATTAGAAAATTGTTATGTTTTTCCCTTGGGTTGTGACAAAAGCATAACTTTTGCTATTTTGAAATAATGCTCTTTCTATTTCTTAACTCTGTATAGAATTAAAGATACTATACTACTCTTATAACTTTACAACTAATAGACCTTTACAAAACAACGCTCAATGATCAACCAACTGCAACACACGTTTTACGCGCTATTTATATCCAGTCGAAGTATCTCGGGAATATTCTGGAAGCGTATTTTCTCTAATATTCTAGGTGTTGCGTTGGCCGCACTATACACCGGGATAATAACAGAGTTGTCAGGAATGTTCCCGGTGGGTGATAATTTATGCAGAAATAACGTAGACGCGGCAAGTTAGTTGTACTATAAGGTAGCCCAAAAACATACAGATGATCGCAAGCCGTGACACTATGAATAAAAACACTGTCTAAGATTTTTTTGGTCATATGGCCTGAACGTTTTTTCTTTATTGTCTTGAGTGGTTATTTAGATTACTAGGTAATAGGAAAACTTAGTTGGGTGGAGACCTTCCTAGTGTGTCCGTCTTACAAACGATAAAATTTAATTTATTTAAAAGTCAAATTGACTGTTTATTATTATTATGGGCATAGATATCGAAGTGGCTTAAGTAAATCGCGTACTGCATTTGGCAAGACTAAAAGACTTCAGTAATTTAGTGAAAATATTATTTTTGTGTGAGAAATGACGTAATTAGAGACAATGGAAAGAAAACGTGCAAAAAGAAACATTAAATCATTTAATGGTGAAAAGGAGGGAATTTGGAAATTAAGAATTAGAGTCATTTTATTTGAATCTGATGCGATAGAAGTGATAGAGATTGAAACACCTGCACCGGTAACCGATAAGTTTGGTATATTAAAATGTATAGCAAAAAGTGTTCAAGTGAAGTATCTGCCGGACTCATTTCTCAGGTTTGCAAAATAATAAAGCACTACTAAAAAAAATTGCAAAGTTGGGAAGTGGTATACGGGTCAAAAAATTTAGTGCTTCAGTTGGCTCTAAGAAAATGATATTAAGTTTAAAACTACTTAGTCATAGTTCTTTGACACATCATTTTGCGGTGCTTGATGATCTGGTCGACGAATTATTGGCAGCAGGGACTAAACTAGAGAAATCTGACCAAATGGCACACTTACTACTGATACTTTTGAAGTCCTATGATAGTGTTATAGCTGCAGAACACTACCCTAAAATAATTTTGGCCTTCGTAAAAGCAGGATTCACGAGATAAAGCTACCAAATAAAAGTAGAGATATAAGCAAAAATGTTCTCTTAAGTAATAAGAGAGCTTATACGCCTAAAATTATCATCGACCTGACAAAGCTGAAAGAGAACCAAAAATAGAATTACATTTGTTTTGGATTCTGGTTCGTCAAATCACATCCTTAACTGTACAAGCATTTTGTACTGCAACAAATAAGAGCTTACTGGAACTTACAAGCAACTTGAAAGTCCAAGGAATTCTAGAAGGCGTCCTCTACAGTCTAGATTGGATTGGATTACCTACAAGGAGCATCTAAAGTCGGATCTTGAGGGCGAACCGCTATGCGCTTTAACTGCTGAGGAACTTGATGTAGACTCGATACACCTAGAAAGTGATATAATAGCCTCTTATGAAACAAACTGTCCTGTGAAACAGGTGGCAACCCAAAGAGATGTGCCATGGTGGAACAGGACACTAAACGGGCTAAAGACTGGGAAATTGGGATCACTATCATAAAACTCTCTCCGAGTATAACAAAGAGCTTCGGACATCCAAAAGAAGAACTTTTGGGTCCTTTTGTGAAGGGATAGATGAATTAGCAGCGTCCATTCGTCTACAAAAAGTGCTATCCAAAAGGAGCACTCAAACGAAATTGGCCTACTAAAGAATAGAGCCCAAGACACCTATGCTGAGACACTTGAAGAAAGTCTAAGGATTTTTCTAGAAACGCACTTTCCCGAGTCAAGTATAATTGCCAAAGAAGGGCTGGTACAAGAGGACCAGCCCATTGAAACCGCTCAGTGGCCTACAAAAAGGGTAAAAGATCTAGTCAACAATTTTTTTACAAAAAATACAATCAGATGAGCGATACATAGCTTTAAACCCTATAAATCCCCGGGATAGAATCTTTCCAGCCTTGTTACAACAAGGTATAGAGCACCCACTACCACCCATTCAGTCACTATTCACAGCCAGCTTTGCATTGGGCTACATTCCCAAAAACTGGAGGAAAGTTAAGGTAGCGTTCATACGAAAGACAGAGTAATCACAAGAGGAAACAAAGTCTTACCGCCGCATTAGCTTAACCTCCTTCCTTCTTAAAACGATGGAAAAGATTATCGATAAACACGTCAGGAGCAAGTTGCTTTCTAATGATCCACTGCATGCAAAACAATTCGCATACCAACCATCGAAATCTACCACCCATGCTCTTCAAAATCTCGTACGCGATATAGAGAAGCCACCGGCTGAACAAGAAGTACCGCTGTATGCATTTCTGGACATAAAGGGAGCATTTGACAACACCTCACATGAATCCATTCAGCGCGCCACAACCCGCAGAGGAATGGAACCAACCACTACAAAATGGATAAAATCCATGCTAACCGGCCGTGAATTCACCGCGACCGTTGGAGAAATAGCCGTCACAGTCAAAGTAATAAAGGGATGCCTTCAAGGAGGGGTTCTATCGACCATGCTTTAGTCTCTGGTGGTTGACGATCTACTGGTATGACTGACTGAAGCAGGCTTTGAAGTCCAAGGTTACGCAGATGACCTAGTTATAATAACAAAATGCACTTTGCATACGTTTTTTCAGAACGTATGCAAAGTGCACTCAACTCTGTCAGCACATGATGTACACAGGAAAGACTAAATATCAACCCAAGCAAAACCGTAGTGATCCCATTCACAATAAGAAGGAAGCTGAACTTTAAAGCACCCACTTTGGGAGGGACAACGGTAGAGCTTTCAAAAGAGGTTAAGTATCTTGGCAACGTTTTTGATCGGAAACTAACCTCGAATCCATATCTGGAAAGAACTATCAAAAAAGCAACGACAGCGCTTTGAGCCTGTCGACGACTCTTTGGTAAAACATGGGGCTAAAACCCTCCATCATCTGGTGGTCTTATAATATTGTTGTTAAGCCTATTATAACCTACGCCGTGTTGAAGGGCAAATCTTTCCGAGCGACCCCTCTAACTACCATACCATACCATATCAATAGAAACCTAATATATATAGCTTTGAATGAAGCGGTTAAAAAACAATCATTAAAAACTAGTATTATTGTAAATATGTCCAAGCCAATTATTATTTATGAATATATCAATGGGTAATTAGTGTAGCTAAACACCAAACAAGTCATAAAAAATCTATCTTTAGCAGATAGATATTAAATATTATTTTTCTAGCGAAAATTGAGAAAAATGCAATTGAAATTAATTATATATCCGTACCATCACCTGCATTTAAAGATCCTTTACAGGCGTAGCCGACTATATCAAAATCAGCCTCTCCTATTGCTCAATCCATCTCGTAGTACAATATGTCTTCGTGATGCAATCAATTTCTCGCGGGAGCTCTAGTGGTGTAGAGGTTTAGATCATTGGGTCTCACCTGGAAAACACAGGTTCGAACCCCGTTGCTTGTTTTTATTTTTTTTAAAAGATTATGTTTCTAAACAGCTTTTTTTCTTGATTTTGGGTATGTCTTGAGTTAGATTGGGTTAGCACCTGGTTAGTTTCCTTTTGTTGAGCCCCCGTAGCGAGCGAAGCGAGCGGAGGGTCATGCGGATCGACCAGTAGGAGAGGCCGATTTTGATATAGTCGGCTACGCCTGTAAAGGATCTTAAAACGCCCATCACCTAGGTTTCTGGAATTTAGAACTAGATTAAGTTTATAGTAAATTTATGGTCTGATTAGGTATTTATGGTTTTTCTAATGCAAGCAATAAATATTGGAAAATATTGTTTTTTTTATCCTCAGGTTGCTCAAACTAAACTTTAGAACACGAGAACAATTCATGATTAACTTATAAATAAAACTCTGTTTAAGATTTTTCGGTCGTATGGCATGAATGTTTGTTTATTCGAAAAGCGTAAGAAAAGAAAGGTAGGTCGAGATCCTTCTAGTGCCTTGGTCTTAAAAAGAATAAAATAAATTTTACTTTAAAACCAAATCCACTGTTTATTATTTATTTCATAAACCAAGAATTTATTGCCCGAAGTCACCTTTTTTTGTTCAACCTCAATTTAACAATATTTTAATAATCTCATGAACCATTAAAAAACAATTCCAATATTGAACGGTAATATCGACAATCATATATTTGTAAAATGCTACGACAAACTGGGATGAACATTGAGTGGTTATCTTATCACTCGTGGATATATCTTATCAGAGATAAAATCCTAAAAACTATGTGAAGACTAATAAGCTTATACTTTTCAATTTACAGAATATTATTTAGTCACGATAAATTTTGACATATCCAGGTTTAATTAGAATTGCCGAATCTTTCGATTTGTAACAGATGATTATTGAATGAAAAAAGTTAAGCTTTTCTAAAAAAATAGAGAATAAACTGATATGATAAGCTTATTACAAAAATATAAATTTTAAAACGTTACGTCATTGAGTGGTTTACTAGTTATTTAATATAGAAGCGATTTTGTTGAACTCATCTGATGGTATCTCAATTTAATTTAAGAAAATCGGATACATTTCAGAGATGCCAAATAATGTCGCGGTACATGGAAATAAGAATGTGACATCAAAATATCTAATGTTTTTATCGTTTTTATCGATATCGCTTATAAAATTGAAATATCAAGAATGCATTAAAGCATTTTGCTTGTATAGCTACTAGCACAAGAATATTTTTTGTTATTGTGCTACCAATAAATGGTTAGTTTAATTGATCACGAAATAACTTGAAATGCTAGAAAAAAAGCTTTCCAATATTTTTTCCCGTATCATAGGAGCATGCCCGTGAGGTATTAAACCGATATTAATATACTCATTGAGTCACTGAGATGATCCTATGCTACATACGGGAATAAATTATTGGAAAACTTTTTTGCTTGTATCTTTATTATGTTTAAACTACATTATCAGAAATAATGTAGTGACTTAATATTAGGTCGATGGATAGCCGCGGCACGGAAAGTAAAAGAAGCGGGTCCCAGTGGCGTGTATGTTTTATATCCCATTGCAGACTTCGCGTATATACGCGCTTATAAAACTTGTATATGTAAATAATATAGTAATAATTTCATTTAATTTATCAGTTTAAGCTTATTTCTCTCACCATGCTCCAGATGCTGAGGCGGAAAATGAGTCTTCACTACTAGAATGATCCCTGCCAGGACTAATTAATTAATCACACTATTTATTCTATTATCACTTGCACCAAGGGTATCCAATTACTTTTTTACTCCCTTTTTGCACATATGTGTTATACACTTATTCCTGCATCCATTGGCAGTGGCATCTGCGATGACTTCTTGAACCAGATATTTAAATCCATATTCAATCACCTTAGTCGGTCGCTAAATTAATCAGTCTTTTGGATTTCCCATATATTATTGTCATATTGATAGTGATTCAAGACACTGATTAGTTTAGCGGACGATTAAAGTGACTAATCGAACTTCAAAGTAGTGGCCCTAAAAGTTGTGTTTTTAGCGGCCGCTTAATTTCTTGTTTGGTTACATATTAGTTCGACAGGTTTAACTTCGCAATGGCAGGGCGGTAAACGGAAACCTATTACACTTCCGTTCGCACGCCATTTCTTAAACAACATTCTTAATATGTTATTATTAGTTCGCGTCAGTAACCCAACAATATCTAGCATTTGAATCTTAAGGATTGATAGTTCAATCTCGAATCCTTTTGAATTTAGCAAGTCTATTAATTAGTGTGATAGTAAGATAGGAAAACACTTCACGATCACGTCAGCGTTCATATGCTCATGGCAACTTCCCGTGTTTGATCCTATAATGTTAGGCCCGCCATGCAAGAATCCCGAGTCGACCCGGCTATTTGTAATTTTTAATCTCAATGGGCTTTTAGATCCATCGAAATGCCGTCGCGGAACGCTCAGTCTTCAGAATTTAACTTTTAAAGACTTGATGGTGTGGCTAACACGCCTAGGTTTTATCGGCATAGGAAATCATCCTTCCCACAGTCAAAAATTAATATCTGAAAAAGTTGTTAACTTTCCTACGGACAGCAGACTTAACTTCTTGATCCAATGCGATAGTTTGTCTACCACGAGTCTCTCTCTTCTTATGAGTGCCCATATATTTGATATCTTCTGCAGTTTGCTCTCGGTGGTCTTTTAATGCGTTACAAATTATACGATATAACAATTTCGTAAACAAATCATTATATCGTTTATATACGTTTCGCTCCGTATCACGTTTCGATGATTCATTCTTTTTATTTAAATGGACTCTGTGAGTGGGGCTTCAACACGAGTTCGTTCATTTTCCATAATTATAAAACGATACACCTAACATAATAAAACAAAATCATAAAAATATTTTCATTTAAAATGAAACCGCTAGAAACAATAACAACCAAGGCAGATTTCTGAAAACGATCCATTGAATTAACGCCCAATCAGTCCGCATTCTCCACTGCTGTGGGCATGATGCCGGAGTCGATTCTTGATAGATAACATCAAAAAAATAATAAATCTTAATATATAAAGTATAATAACTATTTAATTTAAATCGTTTTTAGTATTTACAGATTTTCAATAATTGCACCTCACGGTCTATGTATAGTTCATACTGTACTCACTAGTCGACATTGCCGTACAACATTTACAGTATAGGCACAGCTTACCAAACAATCAACTCTTAAAACTGGAACGGTATGCGCATTCCCTCGCGCAGGCCGCCATTTTGGGTTAAAATATATCAAATTCGACAGTGTTGGCTCGTCGCTCGTGGTCGTGTCGGATGAGATGTTTGTGTTAGCCAGTGTCATAGTTACAGTTTAGGTATATATATTTTCTAGTTACAGTAATTAACAGTGTATGTACATACGTTCTTGAACAAACTACTTATTTTATAATATCTGTGCTTGTATATTATATAATAGAAATGGATAAACCGCGAGGTGGACACGTTTGTGCCGCTAAAAACTGCAGTGCGAAAAGTTATAAATCTAACTAGAAAATAAGATTTTTTAGATTTCCCAAAGATGCCATTAGGTAAGTTTTTTTGACAAGCACCTTAAAAATGATGTACTTTTGTAGCCTAGAAACATTTTTTTATTAATGTAGGCATAGCTGTTTTTACTGGAATGTAAGTAATTTTGAATGAAATACTTCTAACTATGATATTGTTTATCCTAAAATGAAGATTATGTTACCAATTACCTTAAACAAATTAATTGTTTTAGTAGTTATTTGTGTTTTTAGAGCGTAAAGCAACGGATTGCCGCTTGAGAAAGAATATTACCGCGGAGCGCGTTAACCTTTCGAAAATGGCAATCTTACTTTGCGTTCAAAAAATACATAGAACTTTTTCTATAGCCGCATTTTTAAAAATTAAATGCACATTTTTCTCTATACTTATTCTGAAATTTGCAAATGACTTGTCATTTTTCGCATATTATATTCTGGCATATTTAGAGCAGGAGTGCCAGCAACAATAAAAGTGTAACAAACGCACGACTGTCATCTATTTATACTTTTGGTTGCCATGACTATTCATAGCACACTCGACGGAAAAAGTGAGAATTTTCTTTTCCATGTACGCTTTAGAGCATAAAATAAGGATGCCGCGGCATTCGTCGATTTTGCGATTTCATTTGAAATTAGTAATTAGTTATTTTGCGCACGGCTGTAGAAAAAACAATTATTGTACAGGGTGGCCCGTTTAAGAGGGGCCTATACCTTATCTCGAAAAATTAAATACAAAAGTTGTTCCTAGTAAAATAATCTTTATTTTTTTAATATTTTTTAATCGACACTTTTTTATATAGTACAAAGTTATCAAACAAAGTTATATTTTTTTCAATGAAACACCCTATATTTTATTACATTTTTGGATTCTATTTAAAATTCTAAGCATATTTGATGTATGATGTTATACCTCTAGAGCTAGTACTTTCACAGCTATAAACAGTTGAAAATCGGTACTATGGTTACTTTTCACCCTGGTATCAAGAATGCCATTAGATATGGAGCAAAATGAATTCCACATTCCTATCTTAACTTTTCAAGAGCTATCTGACGGTACTAACTGGCGGGTACGATGGGTAGGTACCAAATCTGATACCTCTCATTGATAAAACTTAAAAAAAATAAAATAAGATACAATATCAAAACTCCAATCCTGTCTATTTAAAATTGAATACTCCTTAACCCGGCCCTGTGTTTTAACCCGAAATGGCGTTGGTCACGTCAGATTTTTATTTCCACTTTGACAGGAGAGTCGGCTAGCTGATTGTTTGGTAAGCTGTGGTATAGGTTTTTCCACCGAGCTGTATGCTTTATCATACACTTTTCCCATTACTGTTAACTGGAACTAAATATTTACGTCACTGAAATTATTTATGTATAGTTATAGTTATGTAGTTTCCTTATTTCAAAAAATATTTATTTCAACAATATATAGATCGCAGCTAATGTTTGGCGAAATGTAGACTAAAGGCTTTGTGCATGGTTCCATGCACAAATTTTAAATCCAAAACAGGACTTCTTATAAAAGCATAACAGAGTGCTTTCGGCTTAAGTCCTCATCAGTGTTACCAGCAAAGTAAGTAAAAGAGCCCCCATTAACGGAATGATGGCAAATGTATAAGAACGTTTTAAGGAATAGAAATTGATTTAATGACTTGGTTACACCAACATGCTAAAAGATTATTAAGATTTGAAAGGAGTTGAAAAAAAGATATGAAGTACGAAGGGTGATGCTTCGTAATAAAAGAAAATAGGTCATGAGGTATTTTACTTACTTGCCAGTGGAAAACGAACAACATATCCACCAAGAAAACAAACATCCATTGACTAAGGTCACATTCAAATTTCACAGGATTAAATTTTTTGGAAAAGGTTCACATAAATTTATTTCAAAAAGGAAAAGCGAGGACCGAACCACGTTTTTTTGGGTTAAAAACCAAGGGCCATAGGTGGTAGATACTATTGACAAGTAAACCGATGACCGATGACACAGGAAATTACCTACCAAGAATTGGGGGTAATTTTAAATTTTAAATCTGAAGTATAGAAAATAAAGAAGATAAAAGTATTTAATTTGGTGAAATATTAAACTATATTAGGAGCAGATATTAGCCCGGCACAACCCACAAAACCTGCCGTCGTTTCTTTTCCTTAATTGATATTATAAGACCAAAGAAAAAAAATTGTATGAGATTAGCAATCATTTTCTACCTTAGTGTCAGCCAGTCTTCATTCCAATCAATTTCTGTTGTAATTTATAAGTTTCATCTCCTCTAGAATCTGTATTAAGGGGTTGAGTCAGCCTTGCCCATCTCAGCAACACTGAATATGAATACCATACAATTTTTTTCTTTTGGTCTTATATCAATTAAGCAAAAGAAAGTGAGGCAGGTTTTGTGGGTTGTGCCGAGCTGACGTCTGCTCCTAATATATTTTACTATTTCACCTAATTAAGTACTTTTCTCTTCTTTATTTTCCATACTTAATATTAAGATTTTAAATTTAAAATTATCGCCAATTCTTGGTAGGTTATTTCCTGTGTCTGCGGTTTACTTGTCAACACCCTCAATAGTGTCATCTTTGACCTTTGGCTTTTAATCCGAAACGTGGTTTAGCCTCGTTTTCCTTTTTAAATACAATTATAATGGTAAATAATTACCGTTTCCAAAAAATGTAGTCCTGTGAAATTTGAATGTGACCTTTGTCAATAGATGTTTGTTGTCTTTGAGGATAGGTTGTTCGTTTTCCACTGACAAGTAAGTAAAATAACTCTTAACCTATTTCCCTTTATTACAAAAAAATAACCCTTCGTACTTCATATTCAACTATTTTCAACTCCTTTCAAATCTTAATAATTTTTTAACATATTGATGTAATAAAGTCATTTAAATCAATTTCTAATTCTTAAAACTTTCTTAAACATCAACCATCATTCCGTTAATGGGCTTCTTTTACTTTCTTTGCAGGTATCACTGACGATGGTTTACGCCGAAAGCGCTCCGTTATGCTTTTATAAGAAGTCCTTTTTTTGACTTAAAAAGGTTTGCATGGAATACAAAAGTTTTTTATTTAGAATATTAGGCGATGTCATGAATTATCCTCGTTCCTACACTAGATCTAGGTATTTTGTCAACAATAAATAAGTAATAGATTTTTCTCAATAATATGCCGCATGCAGGCTTCGGTTTTCTTCCAGAGTATTTAACGTAAGACCAATTTATGGATGATACAATGACTGGTATCACCTCTACTCGATATATTTTCTACATCCTGTTGGATCTCTATCGACAATCGATAGTTTTCTTGTGCTTAACCTCATTACCTCGTACATTAGCAATCGATCTATTAATACGGGTCCACTAAACATTTACTTATCTTGTTAAAAAGCTTATATCATAGTATGCAGTATGACATATTTTCACACATTACAATTCTTTTTCACACGTATTGTAATCATATCTCCAAATTTAGTTTTGGGTGACTCAGATCTTTCCATCTTCGAATATTTTATAAAGCATTCAAATAGTCAGGTTTCAAAGCGTGTGATTAATATAAGTTACCTTCAAATGGCACATTTTGTAGAATTGGTTAGTACGAAACAGTTAAGTAAAACTTATAGTATAGACAGTCTGTTTTCTGGAAGATTGACGATATATTTTTAATTTGATGATTAATGGGCACTTTACGGTGGCTGTGTTGCCGATTAAAGCAAGGGTATTAGTCAAGGATAAGTATTATAACAGGGTTAGTTTAGGTTATTATGGAAAACCAATAATACGACATTTATCAAAATATGCCTATGTCCAAATTTAACGCATGAACAGGGTGATCACGTATAATGTTACCCCCCATTTAACTTCTTTGTTTTTCGCACTATGAAAACATATAAAGATAAAAGTTGCAGGGATTTATGTAGACTATTTGCAATATATATCTTCGTATAGGTATACAAAATCTTGCAGAAACGAGTAACAGGTCAAAGTAATACATTTTTAAATGGAATACCTTGTATATTAATTATTATGCCTTCAATTCTGAACGTAATTTATTTACAGGGTTTTTCAAACTCGATGGACTATTAGACTTTTTGGAGATTGAAAAATATAGGTACTTCTTTAAAATTTTGGGTGTAGTCAAAATAAACTATCTTTTTTTATATGTGCGCCACAGACTACGAAAAGCTAACGCCTATAGTATTCCCGTGAGACTCCCCTGACCTGTTATATGACTTATACCGTCAAGGTTCGAAACATGCACAATTGGTGCTCTTCACCAAACTTTTAGACAACGCAGTAGTACTTTCACGGTCATTATTGTAGAACTACCATAACTACTACTGTTTTGACTGCCCTGGCGGGAATCGAACCCGGGTCTGTTGCGTGACACTCGCGGATGCTGTGACAGTATCGCTACATTCCATGCGTGCGCGCGCACCTGCGCGTCATGTCTTCGTGATGCAACCAATCATTTGTATGTGCCCTGGTGGTCTAGGGGTTTGCATGATTAGCCTTCACTTCGGCGACTCGAGTTCAAACCCCGTCGGTGTTTAAAATTTTTTTTTAAGGTTATATTTCTAAACCGTTTTTTTCTTGTTTTTGGGTATGTCTTGGGTTAGATTGGGTTAGCACCTGGTTAGTTTCCTTTTCTTGAGCCCCCGTAGCGAGCGGTAGCGAGCGGAGGGCCATTCGAAAAGTGAAATATGGCATGGAATGTAGCGATACTGTCACAGCATCCGCGAGTTTGCGTGACAGGCAGAGAGACACTAGACTCTAGAGACAGCACCGAACCTCCTTCGATCCGGCCATCCATCCCTCCCACCCTGCCTTCCTCCCTGCCTTCCTTGCGTTCATTCGGATATAACGGGCGCCTGCATTTGTTTTACAACACCCCTGTATCAACGCCACCTAGACAGAGGTGGCGTTGCCTGTATGAGTTTTATGTTTTAATTAGAATAATATACTAATTATCCATGAAGAATCTCGTTATTGTAATGCTATTTTTAATGATATTAAAAGGCTATTTATTAACCTAGGCAGGTCTTTATTTAAAAAGGTAAGTATTATAATTATTGTTATCCTAAAAAAGAATAATACCTATATTCATACCCTAAAATATATTATATATTATGTTATATGTTTTTTTTTCTATTCTATAAATGTGTAGCTTTGTTTTAGTCAGTTAAAAAAGAAATTTTCTAAGGGTTGTTCTTCCTCGTTAACAAACATTAAAAGTAGATGATGATGATAATAAAATAGGAAAACCCATTAAATAAACTGCCCCTATGTCTCAGTTTGTTTTTGAAAACTTTAATCTAAAGGGAACAGAAAAATAAATAGGCACCATGTAATGATAATAATCTTTATTATTAGCACATTGGCTAGTAAAAAATAACAAAGAACATAGCTTATCATTTATTATTTAACTTACACTAAGTTTAATATAAAATATATATTCAACTCTTTATAAATATAAAACCATATAAACAGTGCGATTAATGAGTAATTTAGTTTTCTGTAAAACTAGCAATGCTTTCCTTAATAGATATAAGATTTGCATAAATATCTAAATTGATTAAAATCTTGTGTACTTTTCATATTGTGAGGTAAATCATTATACTGCCTTTAAGCCCCTATAAAATAGATTATTCTGACTAGTATTTGCGTTGACCCTATAATACATCGAAGTTGTCTTTTGAACGAGTGTTATGTTCTAAATGTTCCGGACAAATATGCAATAGTCCAGTAAATGTGTTTGCACTAAATTATGTAACATGTAAACAAAAATCATTTAAGTTATTTAAGTGTTTGTCTAACTTATATATAGGCTCGCTTACTGAAATACCTCAGAGTAAATGCAATTGAAATTTCATCCTTAGTCCATTGAGTCTTACATTTTTCTTTAACATAATACTTATTTGATTTGGAGTTAAAAAGTCTTTTGTTACATTCAAATCCAAGTCTTTTACTAGCTCCTTTTGTAAGGTGGCATTCTCTGACTCTTATGTGGCATTCTTTAACTTTAAACTTTAAACCATTGATTTGCTTCTCGTTCAGTTATTTTTTTAGTCCACTGGAAGAGAGTTAAAGAATTAAATTGAAGAAGCAGTTTTTCATAATCACTTTCACTACTTGTACCTGAAACACTTTTCATAACTGCCATCTAACTGGGACAAAACATTTAAATAGGATGATTCAAGTTCACCTATAAAACACTTGATCCTTGTATTGGTTTCTAAGTTCTCTCCGGGATGGTCCCTTAACATCAATAACATCATGCTCTTCCTCTCGTAGCAAGAACAACGTTGGGACAGCTAAAAATAAAAATGGAAACCACTTATAAAACATAGCAGGATATTTTCTACTAACATTGTCCTTTTTTTAAATCACTTTTTTGCCACATTTAGTAAATACATGCCAAGAAGTGACAGTAAATTATCTAAACAGTGTATACAAACACTGGCCTCGAGAACAGCTACATACAAACACTGTGCTGAATTTTATCTACCTCATATCTAGAATAATATATTGTGTAACTAGGAGGAAAAGCAAAACATTCCTGGACGACTATGGAGTCCAGGAATGTGCTTTTCCTACGAGTTGCACATACTATTTTTTATCCGATCGGAATTAATTATAATACGTACTTATAAAAATAGAGCCAAATATTACTCTAAATAAAAACGGTGTTTTAAATTCAAACTCAACATAATATCAGTTTTGAATCGAGCGAGCTTGAAGTTTATTACGTAACTACGGAAACTACAGCTAAATGTTACTTTTGATAGACGACAGATCTGACAAACAAGGCATTTGAATAGGACAGAAATGTTACATTTCCGACCTAGTACGGAACTGTTATATTCCCGGACAGTTATTTTCTATTCCTGTACAGTTATTGCATGTTGCCAAGCAACGAATACAATATACTGGAATCAATGACTTTTGCGGTGAGAAAACGCATCGGAAAGGTGTCTTTTTCGTCCAATCGGATAAAAATATATATTATTTAACAAATCTGTTATTAACTTAATATTTTTCATATCTTTAGGTAATGTGTTATAGGATTTAGATGTTTTTACAATTAGGGTATTTAAGCCTATGTTAGTATTTGTGACGATCTGATATGTTATTCTGTGCTCTAGTTCTCTATTTATTCGTAAATAAAATGTTTATATTTGATTTCTGTGTATTTTTGATAATTTTAAACATTAGTTTACACTGCTCGAACTCTAGGATTTTATTCATTTCACATACCATCTCGTTTAAACTTTTTTGGTAATAGAGGCTTCCATTATATCCTCATAATCCTCTTTATTGAAACGTTTGCTACAAATCCGCTTGTTTTTATTCCTTGGACTAAAGGAATCCTTCCTGTAACATCGCCTAACCCATTCTTTTTCTATTTTTCCGAGTGGAAATGTATGGAAAACTAGTTTTTGATGCCTTTTCTTCAACTCTTCAGTGTTCTTATTGCATATAGCAACCCTACAGTTAATGCCACCAGCAGGCATCTAAAATAAACAATAATATACGCATAGATAAAACACTTAAAAAAAAGAGAGTTGAAAATAAAATGAATCACAAACGATAATCAGACAATCTTCAAAGGTCAGGCAGGTCACTTACCTATTTATAATACATACCTTAAACCTCAATAGAGGCCCTAAATATTGATTCACAGTAAAATAAATATTTGTAAAACGGTCCAAAGATAGTGTAAAAATCACAGTTTATATAAACGATTCTACCATATATGTAACAAAACATATATGGATTCTACCCATGATACAAAGAATACATTTGTATCATGGATTCTACCTATTCCTTTATAACTGACCACTGTCAACAGTGTCAACGCAAGGAAGGCAGGGAGGAAGGCAGGGTGGGAGGCAGGGAGGGACGGATCGAAGGAGGTTCAGTGCTATCTCTAGAGTCTAGTCAGAGAGACTGACCACTATATTACCTATCTATATACCTGATATGAACTTTTTTATTTTAAACAGAACACAATTCCTCCCCAAATATTTATTGACAAACGATGTTGGTGGGCCATTTGTCGTATGACTCTTGGATATGCGGTAGTATAATAGTGAAAATTATGTTTGTTGACGCATCCATTGTTGTGGAATGTGGTCTTATCAGAGAATAAGACGTTTATAAAAAATAATTGATTTTCTTGAAGGCGGAATCGTGCGCACTCACAAAACTCAACACTACACTGAAAGTCATTTTCAAACAGAGCCTGATGCAGTTGAATGTGGTATGAATGAAAATGATGTATTTTTAAAATTCCTCGAACTGACCCATCCCTTATTCCAACTTTTACTCCAACAAGTGCGTAACTATTGTTTAGATTTTCTGTAACTGTCAACAGAACTACTTCTCATTTGAAACCGTTTTATCCATTCTTTTTTTTTTGTAATCTGCACTTCATGATTCAAGAAAACGCTTAAGCAGTCTGCTAAAGCCGTGGCCAACGCTTATTGATTATGGATGGCACCTTTCGGGAAACTCAATTTCATAAATTCTACTTGCTAAAAAACAATTTTTATTACCGTTCCCGAATATAAAAATCATGTCAACGAGTTCTTCCTTTGGAAAATTAATCTTTTAAAATAAAATGTTGTCCGATAAAGTATACTTATGTATTTCGTAAGGATAATGCTCGGGATAATGTCAAACCATTTGTTAAATAAACATGGTTGGTGCCTTAGATCTTTTTTGTTTTTATCGCTTTTGGTAAATATCTTAGAAAAGGTCCAGAAATTTAGTACACTTGTATACAAAAAATATTTCTATTTTTTAAATTCTGCATTAGATAGTGAAATAATATACCCGGAAAAAAAGCTATTCTTGTTATAAGATTATTAATCTTAAGTCAACGCTAAACTACATTCCTTATGCAGCAAGAATAGTTATATTTCAATTAAATAAAACGTTGTTCTTATTTAGTAACATTAAGTATTGATTTAAGAAGAGTAGATACTTGAAACAAGTATAGGGGTATTATTGTTTCATGAAGATTGATATATTTGTGTTATACCTATATTATACTTCAATAGATTCTGTGTTATACATTAAGTAATCATAATTCAAATTCAAAATGGAATATATTCTTAAAATAAGTATAAATTGGATTTAAATCAAAAGTTACTATTCTGTCTGTAAACATACGACATGCTTCAGTGAAATGTTTTTCGTGTGAAATAGTTAAAAGTGTTTAATAATGGAATAATTACTGAAATCCTAGAACTTGGAACAAATTATTCCAAAATTTTTAAGTAGGTTTTTAGCTATTAATAATAATGTGATTTTATATTGTAACTATTATCAAATGTCTACACATGCTGGCAGCATGCATGCTGCCAGCATGGGTAGGCATTTGATAACAGTTACAATGTAAAATCATATTATTATTAACCTTAATAGCTAAAAATTTACCTACAAATTTTTGAATAATTTGTTTAAAGTTTCAGGATTTCAATAATTCTTCAATTATTAAATGCTTATAACCATTTCACACGAAAAACAACCGCCCGCCATAAAATCGTCGTCCAGGTTTTGCAACAAAAGCACAAATAAAATTACAGGAGATGTGGAGACGAACGTATTTAATCAATCATGTGCATTAAAGAATATAGTTTGTACTCAAGAATAGGAGGTAATTGCAATATCAACTGTTCTTGATATAAGTATAAGATGTATCAATACAAATATATATTTAAACTTAAAAATAGAGTTAGTTTTCTTAATTCGAGTGTAATTATTATTATAAGAAGAACAAACTTCCTTTCTTCAAGCCTAATAGTTTATTATAAAAATAAGAATACCAGACACTTCCTTGAAGATAAATATATCTTTCATAGAAGATTTTTTTTTCTTCAATATATCCTGCCTGCTATTCTTATTTTAACTGTAAGATAATTGAAATCAAGTAAATATGCAACTTACATACAAGAATAGATGAATATTTAAATTATGCTTTGAATAAACTTGACTGAAGCATTATATACTTGCGCCAAATATTTATCTTTAAGGATGACTATTCATATTTGCAGATTGATTTTTTTACGTGTACAGGGTGCTTCATTTGAAAGACTTCAGAAAACTTAGTAATTTTTGGAACCAAATTTTGGTCACCCTGTATAAAATAAGATAAACCTATTTAATGTAAGAGTATCGTTAGACCTCTTGTATTAAAGTTCATATTGTATAGCTCGGATAAAACAGATCTAAGACCGTTTTTTTAATAATTTTTTTCCATGGCGTGCAAAACGATTTTTTATTGTTTTAAATTTTCTGCTCGTAACTACTAAAACAAATCAGATAAAATAAAAAAGAACACTAAAAATAACGAAAATATGCAAAACAGCTGTACCACTTTTTGGACAACCCTGTATATGCGAAATTTTTTCCCCGAAATACACTCATATGTGCAATGTAGGTCTGTGTTCGAACGAATTCCAAACTTAATTGGTATATAAGCTATGGATGCTTGGCGCACTATTGCAGGGCCCTGTATATTAATTTGAATAAATGTACATTTGAAGCAAGTTTCTTCATTTTTGTAATTATTCAATGAAGAACAAAATCCGTGTTTTCACTATTTGTTTTTATGCTAAAATCTCGACTTTTTGCGTTAACTGAAAGTGATGTGTTGGGTTCACCGACCTATAATTTTTGCAACTTTAAAGCATTACTAAAAGCGTCTTAAGTCATTACTTTAGCCACAAATTCCCTCTGAAGTTTGAACAATCGCAAACAGTTCGACTTGCTGATCATACTCAGATAATTGTTTTCCAAGGTCACTAGTTAGTTCTAAACACGTTTTTTCTTCTAAACTAGATTGATGGTGTACCTTTCTAAACTTTCATATTTTCAAGATGAATATGTTTTGTTTCTTATAACGGGTTTTTCAAACTTGATGAAGTATTAAGACGTTTCTGGAGATCGAAAATAGATAGTTCTTTGAAGTTTTGTTTGCAGGCGAGGTAAACTGTGCTCGTTGAAAATTATTTTTACGATCGCTTTGTTACCAGATCTACCCGTACCTAATATCATTGTATAAATATACAATGCTAATATCAATTTTATATTTTAAATGGGACATTTTGTAAATTTTTACATTTTCGGATTCTACCTTAAATTCTAAGTATGCCTAATTGAGGTGTCCAGATATAGATATCATACCTTATCCATAAAATTTTTAGATAAGGAAATAGAAACAAATCGAGCTTTTGGGCAATTGAGAAAGATACAGGGAAAAAACGGTTGCACTTTCCTATTTTAACTTTTAATAGGAAAGTGAGCACCTAAATGAATAGGTATAGTCGAAGGGCGGCTCACTCGCCAAAATTTGTTCATCGATTTCGGAAATCGCAGGGATTTGGAAACATTTTAAGGGATTTCGGGATTTCGAAAGGATTTTGTATCGATTTCCGATGGATTTCGGAATTGGCATTGAGGCGATCCTATTGGCCGGTTCGGCCGGTAGTGAATGTGTTAAAAATGTATTTGGTTCAGTTATATTTATTATTGCTCAATTATTAAAAACCTACTAAGCCACACAATTAAAATCGGTATACAATAAAAAGTAGTTTTATATTCAACAAAATGGTAAATTATTGGTATTAGCGTGTGGACCGTTTTTTCGGAAAATTTTTGCATACCTCCTATTTTTGGGTCGTGCAACACGAATCCATTTTTTTTGTCGGTTTTTCCTCGAGTTTTTCCGAAAAAATAGATTTTCAATTTTTCTGTTACTGAAACTATACCCGATCTTGGCGAAATTTGGCATCATGGTAGATTTTGGGATGTTCACGAATCTGAAGTCAATTCGATCTGGCGACGTTTCGTTTTCAAGATCTTCATTCTTCATCTATATTTTCATGTGGTCTTCTCGCAGATTTAAGGCTCACCACAAATCCAAAGTCAAATCGATTAGGCGACGTTTCATTCTCGAGATATTCATCCTCAAAGTTCAAAACCGTTTGATCATGGTTTTCCCATCTTTTAAATGAAACTAACACATTTAAATCACTTTACGCGCTTAAATGATTGATAAAGTGCTTAATAGTATATTAAGTATCAAGAACAGTAAGGACAGTTTACCGATCGACGACAATGTTGGAGGAGATCGGTAAACTCCTTACTGTTCGAGATGCTTATACTATTTTTTTGTACGCCCATTATGAACACAAAGAGACTAAGCAAATATCTTGAAAATGGTAAAAATTGTGTTTTGGAAAATTATTTCTACCCTGTAGATCCACTAAACCTTAAGTGGGTTCTGTTGTTACTATGGATACGTTTGTAATTTTACTTTTTAATGTCACGATATTTGACAAACGCGTGACTATTAACATATCAGTAGTGTTTTAGAAGTATGAGTGAGTCTGAGAACGATAATTCTGATATTGAAAAGGCATGGAAAATAGGGTGCTCTTCAATAACTCCGGAGAAATCAAAAAATCGTTATGAAAAGACGTATAAAGTTTTCAAAAAGTGGTTTGAAGACAATCATGGAAAGAGCTTAAACGAAAAACTCCTGTTGGCATACTTTGTTCAATTTTAGGTATTTTTTTAGAGCATATTTAGAAAAAAACGAAACATTTCTTTAAAATAGTATAGTTTTTACAAAATACTCATGTTTCAAGAAAGGATCATCTAAAAATGATGCATTTTTTCGACAAGTTATATATATTTTACTTACCGTTCAGCTGAACGGTAAGTAAATTACTTACCGTCGCGTTTTTGCTTAGTAACCAGTAAACTTAACCTACCGTTCAAAAACCAAGCACGGTAAACAATCCGAAATAGCATGGGCGTACAAAAAAATAGTTTTAATTGAAAAAAGGGAAAGTCAGGAAAAAGATGGTCTTCAAATTTGAGGATGAATATCTCGAGATGATCGTCGCTCGATCGAAAAACTTTAAAAAAGTAAAAAAATAATTTTTATATTATCAGAAGGAAAAAAGGAAACACCGGCAATAGTGCCCATGGTATTCAAGAATTTAGACGCGATACCACTAAGAATTTCGAGAAATCCATTTTTTCGGGAGTGAGCCGTCCCTCGGGGATAGTATATTATAAAAAATTAGGAACCTTTTTGATAAAAGTAATAAATACTAATTCTCTCTATAAGGCAAATCATTCTACTATTTATTCCGAGATTTATTCAACCATAAAATAAATTATATGCTCTCTTTATTTCCATGTTAGTTTAAAATATTCATCTACTACGTAATTTTTACAAGTATAATCTTTTTAAGTAAAATTGAATTGTTTCAGAAATGTCAATTGATTTTGCAAATGAAAGGCAATTCATTTAAACTAAAAATGTATTGATTGCAGCGTTAAAAAAAAGAAGAAAACATGAAATAATTTTTCCATAAAACATTTTTAAACAAATTTTAAATAATTTTTAATTAAAATTATAATGTGTATAATAAATATATGTTTTTAACACAAATTAAACTAAGATGTAGTTTGGGTTGATGTTACTTTTAAAAAGTTATCTATTACAATTAAGAAGGTATGCAATGACCTTGAAGTCAAGATATAATTTATTTAACTATCATAAAAATAGATGTAAATATTTTCATGTTGCATGAAAACCTGAAATCCTTTTTGATCCACTTAACTAATAAATTTTGTAAATATCACTTTTTCATTTTAAAATAATTAAAATTACATCTAAAGTAATATTAGTTTTACTTTTTTACATGAAAATAGTGTTCTTGTTTTATAAGATAATAGACTAAACCTGATGCAGGAAAAATGTGCCTGCTGACAGAAAATGCGGCTGCTTGACAGAAAAAAATATTTTCATAATACCATAAAGCACTAGTCTCAATATGTTTAAAACATTTTTAATCCAGTCAAAATACACATTTCAATTTACAATAATTCGCATAGAGCTGAATTTTGGTACAGGTCTTAAAAACACTATTATAAATAAAATATCAAAAATCCCCACCGATCCCACGTCTGCAAAAAAATGTATGCAAGGTCAAAGGTCAAAGGTCATCATCTCCTGATGATGCTAACATGGTTAGCGAAACGCGCGTCGAGTGCATAAATTCTGTTTCGGTATTGTGGATAAAACTCTGTTTTAGTGCATGTTGCCGAAGGTTCCAAACCCCAACGCAGTCAAAGGTCAAAATTATTTTTTTAAATTTTTTATAATTTGGTTTTATTAGACAATATGCTAATAATTAAAAAATAGTATGGTAACGGTAATTAAAATGGAACGAATTATTGTTGATTTCGGAAAAAATTTAGTCTGACTGATAATCTTCAAATTCTTCAACAGTACTGTCTTCTTCACCTTCTTCCTCGCTCTCTTCGTTCTCTGCTTGCTGGATATCTGTAGATTGTTCCAAGAAGAAAGATGCATCAGTTATCTCCTCATTCATATCATAAGAATCTTCATCTGTTGCATTTGATTCAATATTAAATGACAATTTGTACATACTGGTGAACAAAATAATCCGACTTTTTTACAGGCACAGTTTGTGCTACAAGCCGTTTTTCTGGAGCAGGTGGAAGTAAAGTTTGAATTGGCTCCAAAGTCTTATCTACCAATTTCCAACCCAAGTCCTTTGGGTCCAGTTGATTGCCTAGCCACACTTGAACTTGAGAGTATACACGATATATGTGTTGACAAGCAGAAGCAGATGTTGGAGGAAGACAAGATAGTTGTACTATTTTATTTTTCCGTGTGTTTTTAACAAAACTTGAATATCTGTACTTGTCTGTGCACTCAATTTTTTTGGAGCTCCATATATAGCAAGACGAAAGCGAATCCCGTTTGTGATGATGACTTGTGGAGAAGCGTCAATTTTTTTAAATACTTCTGCGCAATCGATTAAATCGGTACGTTTTTCAAACAATTTAAATACTGTTGTTTTACCCCTTTTGAAAATAGCTGATGTACTATCGCAGCCAGTTATTGCATGTAAAAATAAGATATGGTCTTGACATTTTGGATATGTAGATAAGCTCTGCGATGAATACATTTTTATTTGTACATGAGCCTTCCCAGGTTTCAAAAAAACAAACAATCCTATCAATTGGAGTTCGTGCAGTCAGTAGAATTAACAAATCAACATCTTCACCAACAACGATAGTTGTATTGCATTGTTCTACAGCTCTTTCAATTGTGAGGACATCGACGTCATTATCAGCTTGTTTCACTAAAATATTCGCAGTTGTAAATTTTTCAGATAACATTGAAATGAAGCGAGACTTGTGAGTATTTGAAAGAAATTATGGTTGGTTTGTTGGAACTGTCATAAATTCACCAAAAACGACATCACAACATGCAGATGTTTTTGTAGTCCGACGACGTTGTTTTGCAGCTTTAATATTTTTCTTATAATCACTGTAACCATCAAATACTATAGTCACTCTATAACCAAAATTACGATGTACGTGCTGAACGTATTTATCACAAATAACGTTAAATGTTTCTCCTCTATCCTACACAACGTGGTACAATAGATATCCTCCATCGATGATGTAGGTAACATTTGTGTCGATAATTTCAATGTTTACTGATTGAAAGCAACTGTAGATGGCGGACTTCTGTGTTTACGCATTCCAATTGCATCAAAGAGTGATAATGGGTAGGGGGCTAATCCATATTCGAAGAATTTCTCAATTTCGTCCTCAAATGCATTAGTAATACTCATGCGTTGAAGTGTACAGGATCTACAGGTACCTTTTCATCATGAACTTTCATGGTGCTACTCATGGTTAAAAGGGGAAATACTTTGTCAGCAAGTTTTAATTTAATATTATTGAAATCTTGTCCTGCCATTTTAGTCATAGAAGCCAATCCCACTTCACGAGCATTATGACAATTAATTTTATTATCACCGTCGACTCCGCTGGCAATGGAAATGATTCGTATAACATCAGGAAAAGGATCATGTGATAAGTACCACTCAAAAAGTTTTTGGAGTGAAAACTTCTTTGCGGTTTTTCCTAGGGATTGAATTCAGTAAAATCGTCACGCGTCACGCTCGGATGTATGGCATGTTCCCTTATAGGTGGAGGGCTGACATTTTCAGGGGATGTAGCCGGGGTAAAAAAAAGATCCTGGAGGAAAACGGGACCACGTAATCCCCCACCGTTTGCCCAGGGGAGGAGGGAGAAGCAAAACTTAACTAATTTATTTCGGAGAACGGGAAGGGGTACGGGGTCGAAATTTTTATGGTAGGTGTGCTCCATGGGGGGCCACCATAGACCATACGGGGGGGACCATGGCTCTAATTTAAGGGGGGATTTTGGGGGGGAAACCGTTTTTTGCCCGTATCTCTGCAACGAAGGCTCGGACCGAAATTCTGACAAACGATGATTCCGCTTGTTGAAGTTTTCACTTCTATCGTGTGGTCTTAAGCACACACAATTTTTTTTTGACGTCTCCTCTTCAATATCTCTCTTCACTCGTGAATCACTTGGATCTACATGCTGATCTGTTGTATCCATTCTAACATTAGCGAGCTCTTCCAATCCTTCACACACAGTGTTCATGCATGCCATCGAGCATGCCATAAACCCATTTACTTATGACACTCTCTTTCGTACTTCTTCCTCGAGCATTACCTCCATCTGTCTTCATTGATTTCATCATTGATTGCTCAATCACCATATCTGTAGAAGTTCCACTATTTAATTTATCAGAACGTCTAACAGTGAAAAACCCTTTTATAAACCTTTGGTAAGCACTAGGGTCAATTGAGTTCTCTAATTGTAGCATATCTTGTAGGTATAGGTGCGCAGATTTCGCATAATTAAAATGTCCTGAGGCGTGAAAATAAGGAAGCATTTGCTTAACGCTATTCAAATGAGCTTGCCAATCTCCCATACGTTCAGCCCTTATAAACTTCTGTATTGGATCCATAGTTTTCCTGTAACCGATAAGCTGGGAATACCTGCATTTTATTTTCCTGTTATGTTATTTTCACGGAATATTATATTATGAAATAATTTACCTCTTACAAACGCAAAATAAATAAAGATTTAGGAAGCTTAAGCACTATTGTAAAAATAATTAAGTATAATATTTTATTTATCATTGATAAAATATTTAATTAAAGTAACCATTTAAATAAATTAAAATATAAAAAATTACACATATTATTGACTATAAATTTAACGTCCGATAATGTATATGGGCCGCGTAGGAGCCCATATTATTATTATTTTTAAACTTTTGAAATAGGGATAGCTCAATAATTAAAAAAACACTTTTGACCTTTGACCTTGATATGTTTTTTTAGCACACTTGGGATTGGTGGGGATTTTTGATATTTTATTTTTAATAGTGTACTTATGTCACTTATGACCTGTACCAATTTTTATGCGAATTATTGCTTTGTTTATTTTGACTGGATTATTTCAAATGCTTGATTAGTTCAATCTCATAGGGAATTTGCTTTGTCTTCTTCATTTTTCTTGCATTGTTTCCTTTCTTTGTTTTATTAGCACTTTAAATTTATTTTTTTGTTCATATTTTAGGCAGATAATAATGTCACATTTCTCGCATTTAATTTAATTTTGTTTTCTAATAGATATGTTACATTCACGCTTGACAAAAAATATATAATTTTAGACATACAGCTTCTAATAATTGATCGATTGATAGGTATAATATAATTAATTTTACTTAATAAAATTATACAAAACAAAATATTTCATGCTAACATACTTATAAATCGAAAAATATTGAAAATATGATTTTCAAATTAAAAAATCAAAACCCATAGCTACATGTCAGATTTGCTTAAACCAATAGTTGCAGATCTTTGAATGGATGACATTGTCAAAACTGCTGAGAGGTCTTAACCTTCCCCTCCCTCAACCCCCCAAAGAATCGCTGGGGGCAAGCGCCCTCATTGTCCCCGTTAAAACGGCGCCTATGTTCCCATCGTTTGCACATATTTATTACCCCTCAGAAATTATTCCAATAAAGAAAATTATTCTCTAGGCAGGTAGGTACTTTAGGTACATGCGTTTTCAGAATGTTGAGAGAAAAAGGGTCATCATTGTCGTCACTCATCAGGTATTCTAGGTAATTGGATTTTGTAAGCCTAGCATCCTTTCTACACAGGTAAATAAATCGACATTTGTGAGGTCCCAATTCTTAATTTCGTAGTCGATTTTGCGGGCAAAGATGAGGGAAATTGCTCATAGTTCACATGCTTTTGACTTTTCATTATTTTGGAGAGCATAGTGGAGAAATAAACTGGCACCAGGTATATATAACGGCCTCTAAAATCACTGTCTTATTTTTCTTAATTTAATCTTCTATTAGAATCAGTCTGAGCCGGTTTCATCAAAATTATCTTTGTTTAATAGAAAATTAAAAAGAAAGAGAGCTTCTTTTGATATTTGTTAAAGGAATTCGTCCTTGTTATTGTTCTCTTCGTTGAATGTTTTCATCTGTGCACAATGTGTTTGTTTAGAACATTGATTTTCATATTTTTCCAAATTGATCTCGTTATATTCAATATGCTATTTCAGGGTTATTGGCATTGATAATAAATTTGCTTATAATTGTTCACCTGGATGTCGCAATGTCAATATAAAAGACACGACTTAGACTCGTTCATTGTAACGAATGATTCAGAATCTCTCTGGTGAGAATTTTTAGGTGACAGTCTGTGATGGAGATAGGTAAGTTTATTTTTAGGTTTTTTGGGCTAATTTCTAATAATCGCTTAGGTATATTTACTCACCTCTTCGGTTAAAAGGACGGAGCCTTACAGCAACTTTTATTTTGTCCGTGGACATTTTATTGGTTTTTCTTAAACGAGCCAATTAAATATGTTATATTTACACAACTATCACACTTTCTTTGAATAATTATTTATGTTACTATCCATTTTCAAACATAGTAAGTCACAAGATAGCAGTTATCACAACACGTAAACCGACTACTTTCGCCATATTCGAGAGAACGCAATATTGGACATTGCGCCGTACGAATACGATTTATTCAATGAACTGCGCAAATTTTACCTTGTGTCATGGTATATTTTCATTTTTCAATGACGTTGAGTCAGAAGGGAGAGACGCCTAGTAATTTCTACTGTACCTAAATATTATGTTTTACTTACTCTTGGCTCCCTCTTGCGAGACAACTATGCGATTCGCTACGTTTTGCTTCCAGCTAACTGTAACGTCTTGATGGTGCAAGATTTAAGAATTCTCTTACGCCAATAGTTTGGCGTCTGCGCGTTTGTATTTTGAACAGGCTCGAAGGACCAAGGACGTGGGATGTAGATTATTATTCTTATTACGTAGTTTACGTTAATGGGCAATTATTATTAAATAATTAATGATGCTTTCGTGCTTTACACTTTTACTAACCCAGTATTTCAGATAATTTTGTCTTTTTTCCTTAAAGTATATGTAAGATATTTTAAGCCACGATTTATAATGCTATCAAACGTTTAAATTAGCGTGCCCCCCTGGACGATTTGCAATGGCTTGGCTTTAGAAGTTTTTGTTGTTCACTGCAACTATAGAAAGTTTGATTATTCAATTATATACGTCAATAATAATATTAAAAGTTACAGGTTATTTTTAATACTTGAATTATTAAATACAATAATCTTAACCATTAATGACTTTAACTAGAATAACATTTCGTATTCTCAGAGTAACCAACAATTTTCGTATTTACATTCAAACGTTCAATATGAACGTCGGAATCTGTGCAAAATTCTATATTTATTTCATTTACTTATATATCAAGATGCTGAACTTTAATTTTCAACTTTTAATAAAATGATAGTTTGGATTAGTTACTATTCTATTACGGCTTTTACTTCTGAACTTGTTTATCTTCGATGGAAGTTACATGGAATTGGACTTCTAAAAGTCCACACGCTTATACTATCTAAAATTTTTATTTCTGACACAACTTATTTTCGATGTTTAAAACTTATAACAAACTGAAGGGGCCGAAGTAGCGTCCACGGCCTGAAATTTAAACACCAGGTGAAAGGATGGGAATACAACTTCAGAAATTAATGCCAAATAATGGATTTTTACGCTTGCGCCTTTCTGATTTTAGTGTAATTGTTGATTAGTCAAACAACGCTGATATTTCAACAGAATCGGCAAAACAATCTTTGAGATATTAATAAAAAACTGTTTAAAAAAAACTTTGACACACTCTATCTTGAAAACCAGACAGTTTACGATATATGTTTATACGAAATTTTTCTTTCAAAATTATCTGAGGAATCACTCTTTAAATTTTCTTAACGCACTTAGAGTAGAATGGGGCAAAAATACGCGTGGGGCAAAAGTCCAACTCCTTAATTATAAAAAAACGCTGCACATTTTGGTAACGCCGATTAGGGTAAAAGGTACAGTAATTGGCACTTTAAGGACTAGATCTTGTTTTTTTGAATAATTTAGAGAAACTGAGTTAAGAAAATGTATCAAAGATATTATTTCCATTGTAGTTAGGTTTAAACAAATGATTGCAATTTTGTAAAGGGAAATAAAATTAATTTTAAAGTACTGAAACTATAAAAATCTGAAACAGTCTGAAAAACTAACATTGGCACTCAAGAACAAGTAATTGGCACTGAGTTTTTTCAGTTATTGGCATGGTTATATTAGGTACTAAATACGTACGACTCCTAGATGAAAAGAACACAAACATATAAAATAAAACATATATTTTAATTATAGGAACTCAAACACAAATTCGAAAAGAATGTGTTCGGTGAAAAGCAAACTTTATAAACATAATCATAATACTTTCCCTGAAAAGAAATGCCGCCATAAAGTCTATTTTAGTTAATTTAGCAGGCTACAGTTCTGAGTATCCAGGACGCTGCAATTGTTTCCTGGGTAACGGCGGAACGAACAATAATTATTATTTGTGACATCTTTCGGTCGCTTTTTTATAATTGTCGGGCGATTTATACTCATGTATTTAAGTTAATATTTTGCACAGTCCTCTGAGAGAAGTTATTTGTATAATCTAATAGTTAATGATAAATATACCGCTGACGTATGCGACATATGCTGCTGTGATTTTTTGCACTATAACCTCAAGAAAGTCACAATATCGGCAAGTAAATAGTAAATACATTCCTCTGTGCCGATTGTGAAAAAGTGGGCCTACCTCAGCCCTTCATAATGGTCCTTCGACGCTGGATACATGGTACAAGCCCGATTGGTGTATGGTAAACCAGAAGATAGTCAATGTCAAGGTCAGGCCATTCCAGTTGAACCTATAACAAACCATCAGCAGAACTATTAAACCACACCTATATTATAATTTGACGAGCGAATGAGCTTCGAGCCTATACACAAAACCGTGGAAGTACGCTTTGACTTGGTTTAAGGGTTCTCATAAGTCTTTATTGTTCTCACGTCGTTATTTATTTATAAGTTACTTAAGTAGCCCTTAGTTTCAGTTGGGTGATTGTTTACTTCTGTCTCGCTGAATCTCATATGAACCGCATATCTCTATTTTACTATTTGGTTTATTTTTTATGCATAACCTAATCCTCATTTAATCTCAGTATTGAATCTAAAATTCGTAGTTCGTTGTTTTTAAAGATAACCGCTAAAACTTGTATTTTGGTGCCTAAAAACCCTTGAAATAAGTGTATATTCATTTTGCGTCTGGGGTATAATATTATAATAGTTTTTTTTTGCATTTCATTAATTAAGAGCCTGTGTATTATTTAGTCGAATATCTTATTGTAGTGAAATTGGTAAAATAGCGAAATGCCTCAAGAATTAACCCCAGAAGAGCTTCTAAATAAAGCAAAAATAGAATTGAAATTTCTTATTTTGCGTCGTGGACATATCAAGGCGTCAATTACGCGATTCCAAAATTTTTTGACTTCGTTTACACCTCAAGCCTTGTGTCTTCCAGAAAATGTTGCTCAAATCGAAACTCGTTTAAATGCTTTTGAATCAACATTGAATGAATTTGATCGTACACAAACCGCGATTGAAGACATTTGCTTGGTACATAAACGACCTGAAGCCGACAATCAAGAGGAAGATCGCGCTGATTTTGAAGAAAAATATTTTCATGTTATCTCAATGGCCCGATTGGCATTGCAAGCCTCTAAACCACGTATAAAATTAAATGCTCAATCCTCTGATATTCAAAACGTTACCACTGAACAGAGTGTTGCAAATGTTTTTGCTACAAAACTCCCTCCTATTTCAATTCCCGAATTTTCAGGTACTTATGACGCATGGACACAGTTTTATGATACGTTTAAATCTATAATTGATAAAAATCAATCATTGTCTAATCTTCAAAAATTTTACTACCTTCAATCTGCTCTTAAGGGAGATGCCGCTCAAATAATTAGTTCTTTACCCGCCACCGATGATAATTATCTTATTGCCTGGAATCTTTTAATTAAACGATATCAAAATAAAAAGGCCATAATTCATTCGCACATTAAAGCAATATTTAATTTGCCAATAATAAAAGAAGAAACTCACCAAAATTTACGTAAATTTTTAGACAATTTTCAAAAGCATCTTCGTTCACTGGAGAATTTAGGAGAAAAGGTTTCTAATTGGGATACTTTACTAATTTATTTACTTTCATCTAAGTTTAATCAATTAACACATAAAGAATGGGAAATATTCTCCAAAAATTATCAAAGTCCCTCCATACAAAAATTTGTGAATTTTTTAACAGAGCGTTGTCATTTGCTTGAATCAATTGATTTCAAAACCTATAGTAGCAGGTCCGATTATATTAATAGACACTCGCTTGCACAAAAAACATATTCTCATGCTGCATTTGTTAGCAATAATAACAGCCCTTGTCCATTTTGCAAAGAAAAGCATTTTGTCTATATGTGCAAACATTTTATTGATTTACCCACACAATCTCGATACAACGAAGCAAAACGGTTAAACCTATGTACAAATTGTTTGCGCCCTGGCCATATAAATTCAGAGTGCAGGTCTAAATATACTTGTAAAACTTGTCATCACAATCATCATTCTTTGTTGCATCAACAATCTAACACAAATTATATTCAATTTAAAAATCCTATATCGTATAATCTACAGACTTTGACGAATAATGATCCTAAACCTATAGTTAATAATACTAATGCTACCCATGGTGCCATTCCTCGGCAAACCAACCTACATACTCAAACCAATGAATACGCTAATGACAGCCAGATCAGTACTCCGGTGCCCGCGCCAAGATCACATAGCATACCTCAATCGTTATCAAATCAATTTAATAACCAATCAAACATCTAATAATATTTCAAATGATGCAGCATCTAAGCCTAATTATACCTTATCGTGCGCCAATCTAACCTCTAATACTTATATTTTGTTATCTACAGCCTTAGTCAAGGTATACGACAAACACCAAAACCCTATCATGTGCAAGGCTTTATTGGACAGTGGATCACAGTCCAACTTCATATCTAAAACTTTATTTGGAAAATTAAATCTCACCTTTGATAAAATAAATATTTCTGTCTGCGGAATTAATCAAGGAACAACTTATATCAATAAGCGTCTTAATCTTTCGATAACTTCTAACAATAATATGCATGGTTTCCAGTTGTCAGCTTTAGTAATTGACAAAATAACTGAAATATTGCCACATCAACCTTTAAGTACCTCTGAAATTGTCATACCTAACGATATTCATCTTGCTGATCCCACCTTTTTCGAGCCTTCAGAAATAGACATATTAATAGGTGCTAGTCTCTTTTATGATTTATTAAAATCTGAGCAGATAAACTTAGGAAGGAATAAACCTACCTTACAAGCCAGTAAATTAGGTTGGTTAATTTCTGGTCCCCTACCGTGTTCTAAACCTCTTCAAACAAATTGTTGCTTAAATACAAACAATCATGATTTATATGACAGCCTCGAAAGGTTTTGGAAAATTGAAGAAACCCCTGACTTGTCCACAAAATTTTCTACAGAAGAACTTGAATGTGAAATTAATTTCACAAAAACATATACTCGAGATAGCTCAGGTAAATTTCAGGTCAGTTTACCCACTAAGTCCAGTATTGACAGCCTTGGTGACTCCCGAGAAACTGCCGTAAAAAGATTTTTGTCTATTGAACGCAAATTCACAAAAAATCCAGTTTTTAAAATTGCTTATTCTTCTTTTATGCAAGAATATATTAATTTAGGCCATATGACAAAAATTGACCCTAACAAACTTGTTGATTCTCCAATTTATTATATGCCGCATCATGCAGTGGAAAAACATGACAGTCTTACCACTAAATTGAGAGTCGTCTTTGACGCCTCCGCCAAATCTTCATCTGGTATATCTCTTAACGATTCTTTAAAGATTGGCCCAAACGTTCAAAGTGATTTGGTCTCCATCCTCATTCGATTTCGTCAGCATGATTACGTGTTGACAGGAGATATTGCAAAGATGTATCGTCAGGTGTTGATAGATCCCAACCAACGTAATCTGCAAAGAATTGTCTGGCGTGATAACCCCGATTCTGAACTTTGTCATTTTAAATTAAATACAATAACGTATGGTACAGCCAGTGCATCTTTTTTGGCCACACGTAGTCTCAAACAAATCTCGTTAGACAAACAGTTTGAATATCCTACAGAAAGCCATATTATAGCCAATGATATTTATGTGGATGACGTGATTTCGGGAAGCCATTCATTAGAAAGCCTTTTGAATATTCGAAATAACCTTATCAAGATATTTAAAGAGTATGGCTTTGACTTGCTTAAATTTGCCGCAAATGATCCATTTTTACTTACTAATTTAGATGGGGAAAATTCTATTGAGTTTTCCATTAACGATGCCCAAAGTTCTAAAACATTGGGCATATTATGGAAATCGCAGTCTGATGAATTAGTTTATAACTCAAACATAAACCCTAATCCTAGTATAATTACTAAACGATCCATGTTGTCGGATATTTCCCAAATATTTGATCCTCTGGCATTGTTGGGTCCTATGATAATCCAAGCCAAATGTATCCTTCAAAAATTATGGCTTTTGAAAATATCTTGGGATGAACCCGTACCAAAGGAAGTCTGCCAGAAATGGACAGATTTTAGTATGCAACTTTGTTCTGCAAGCCCCACAAAAATTTCTCAACAAGTTATTCTTAAAAACTCCAACAAAATTCAAATCCATGGTTTTTCTGACGCTTCTGTATCTGCCTATGGTGCATGCATATACGTTTGCTCAAAAAACAACAATGGCAAGACAGCTAGTAAAATTCTTTGCGCCAAATCTCGTGTTGCGCCTTTAAAGGCAGTTTCACTACCTCGGTTAGAACTTTGCGGCGCACTTTTACTGGCTAAACTCATGAAGAAAATTTTAGAAACGTTAGATATCAAGGTTACTGATTTATTTTATTGGACAGATTCCTCGATTGTACTCTCATGGTTATGCTTAGAGCCGCGTAATTTAAAAACATTTGTTTGCAATCGAGTAGCTAAGATACAGCAATTATCGGACACTGATAAATGGTATCATATTCCATCATCTCAGAACCCTGCGGATCTGATTTCCAGAGGAGTTAGTCCTCATGACTTAAAAAATAGTGAACTCTGGTGGCATGGTCCTCGTTTCCTGTCAAAACCTAGTCGTACCTGGCCTACTGGCAACCATATTAGTAGTTTTGCACGTAAAGTGAATGACGATAATCACACGGAAATTCCCGAATTTAATCCAAAGCAATTATGCTTAATTTCAAATATATCATCTCAGATTTTAAATAAGATTATAGCCAAATGTTCAAGCTTCACAAAACTTATAAATGTTATATCATACTGTTACCGTTTTATTAAAAATTGCAAAATACTCAAAGCTTTAAGAAAAACCGGTCGTATTCAACCAGCCGAATTTAATCAGACTCTGTGCGCTGTTGTCAAATTGATTCAAAGGGAACATTTTTTGGAAGATATTCAGCGAATCCAGAAGAATAAAATTGTTCGGCCTTCTAGTCGTTTAAGCACCTTAAATCCTTTCCTAGATGAAGACGGAATTTTACGAGTAGGAGGTAGACTAAGACATGCCAAACTTAAATTCAACTACAAACATCCCTTACTATTGCCTCATAACGCTGCATTCACTAAGTTAATAATCAATTATGAACATATAAGGAATCTCCATCCTGGTGCTCATGCGACCCTGTCTTTTGTGCGCCAGAGATTTTGGCCTTTAAATGGGAAAACTTTGGTAAAAGGTATTATACGTAAGTGTATACCATGCTTTAAGGCCAATCCAAGGCCACTCCAGGCTCAGATGGGTGATTTACCTAATCAAAGAGTGACACCTTCATTTCCCTTTTCTACCACAGGTGTAGATTACGCTGGTCCGTTTCTACTTAAGGATTCCAAATTTCGAAATAAAAAATACATTAAGGGTTACTTATGCTTTTTTGTTTGTTTTTGCACGAAAGCAGTGCATATAGAACTGGCTACAGAACTCACAACTCAATCGTTCATAGCTGCCTTTAAGCGGTTTACTGCTCGTCGCGGTTTTTGCCAAACCTTAGTTTCCGACAATGGAACAAATTTTATAGGCGCCAATAATGAGTTTAAGGCAATTTATGACGTATTGAATGATAGCAAGTTTCAAGGCTTTTTAGAAAATACTAAAATGCAATGGCTCTTTATTCCCTCACGGTCACCCTATTTTGGAGGCATATGGGAGGCAGCGGTTAAATCATGTAAACAACACCTGAAACGCGTTATTAATAACACTCCTTTGACTTATGAGGAGTTTTATACCCTTGTTACACAAATCGAAGCGGTTTTAAATTCTCGGCCATTGGTGCAATTATCAGATGACCCCAATGATTTTGATGCTCTAACGCCGGGGCATTTCCTTATTGGCCGTCCCCTGAATGCCGTTCCAGAAACCGATGTAACCCAGATTCCTGTCAATCGTCTTGGTCGTTACGCTCATATCCAGAAGATGACGCAACACTTTTGGGCTCGCTGGTCTTCGGATTATTTGCATACATTGCACCAACGATTTAAATGGAAGTCGCAGGTTAATTCCGGTGAACTTCTTGGTATCCTAGTGCTACTGAAAGAAGATGGTTTACCTTCTCAATCCTGGAGAATGGGAAGAATCACTGCCGTACATCCTGGGCTGGACAACGTAGTGCGGGTAGTGAGTGTAAAAACTAAAGGAGGCTTAATCAGACGAAGTATCGCGAAAGTGTGTCCGCTTCCGATAGGCTCCGAAGTAGATTCCTAAACCCGTGATTAAGTGACCTTTGCTTCCTCCCGTACGTTTAGTGACTATTAATTATTGAAATTCCTTCTACAGACTCAGTCATTTCAAGGGCGGCGGTTATGTTCGGTGAAAAGCAAACTGTATAAACATAATCATAATACTTTCCCTGAAAAGAAATGCCGCCATAAAGTCTATTGTAAGTTAATTTAGCAGGCTACAGTTCTGAGTATCCAGGACGCTGCAATTGTTTCCTGGGTAACGGCGGAACGAACAATAATTATTATTTGTGACATCTTTCGGTCGCTTTTTTATAATTGTCGGGCGATTTATACTCATGTATTTAAGTTAATATTTTGCACAGTCCTCTGAGAGACGTTATTTGTATAATCTAATAGTTAATGATAAATATACCGCTGACGTATGCGACATATGCTGCTGTGATTTAATTTTTTGCACTATAACCTCAAGAAAGTCACAATATCGGCAAGTAAATAGTAAATACATTCCTCTGTGCCGATTGTGAAAAAGTGGGCCTACCTCAGCCCTTCAGAATGTCATCTAAATAATAAATTTAAAAAATAAACTATAATACAAGAAATAATAATACTGAACTTATATAAATAAATAAAAATAAGTAGGGACGGACAGAAAACATTCTAAAATTAAAAGGGCATTTTTTTGACGCATGAGTTGCAAATATAGGAATTAACAATAATTGTTGGCAAATTTTTATGTTTTCTTATACAAGTTGGGTGAAAAGTACGTATGCAGTTCAAACAGGTTATTCCGTCATTTCTATCTGTTACATATGTAACAAAATCCAACCATAACTCTTCTATTATTTATAAAATCAGGTGCCTTATCAGTTATATTGTGTTGTTCATTCTCATTGTTTTGTTCATTTGCAAACACATTTCTGACATGATCAGGTTTATCGCCATTGGTGATATTTTTGCGGGGGGCGTTAGAACGATATCCGATGTAACGTTTATTTTATTGATGAATAAGTGTGATTAAACGGTTTTTTTCCCCATTTTTAGAGGAGTATATTTTTTTCTGATTATTTTGTTTTGCTTTAGCCAAGTTACGTTTTACCTGTACTCCGGTGTTTACTTTAAGTTTTACTTTTTTCCAGTCGTAGTTTTTTTCTTACTTCATGTGCTTCTTCACACTTTTTTCCTCTTCAATTTTTCTGACTTAATATTTTTCCACTCGTTAGACGTGAACACGAAAGGTAATTTTCAGTGTTTTTTTTCCTTTCCGGCCAGGTGTTTCGGGCCACATCAAATATTTTTAAATTCTGGCGTATCATTGAAATTTGACATTTTTTTCGAAATTGGTTCTTTATGTTGGTCATTTTTCAAGTTTGAGGCCTCTTTTCCATTTATCGCTTTCACTGGGGTTTCTTGTAAATTTAAATTATTACTTGAGTCTTCTATTATATATTTTTCTTTGATTCCTGATTTAATTGGCTGTCTATTTTTTTTTAATTGGCTGTCTATTTTTTCTTCAATTATTGTTGGGCTCACAGATTCATTAAGCTTTAAGTCTTCTACGAATATGATAGGTATATCTTCCAAGCTGAATACCTGTGTATTATCAGATGTGGTAGAAATGTTTGTGATGGTTCCAGCCGCGTTAATCAGATTTTTCGCAAAAAAAACTTTGTCCGACTCGTTAGAATGAAGCCGCTCACAAAGTTACAGAGCAGTATTAATAATTATGTCTATTTTACCACGAGAACCCCCTGACTATCAATAGCACCCTTAAAATTGAGTGATTGACATAGTGCCAACTACTGTTTGGCTTAAATTTTCGAACTAACCTATTAAGTCAAAATGAAAGTAGACTAGTAAGAGCGATCAAAACTTAACGTAGTCATTAGCACCCTATTTATTTAAAATTGGCGGGAAAATATGAGTCGTGGGACGTACAGAAATTAACTTTATACCTTCCATAACATAATAAAAATCACATCTGTCTCAGTAATTACGTTCTTAGAGTTTAAGACTCATGCTACAAGTTGACCAATCCTTACGAATTTCATAGTGACTTACCTGATTTGTGGGAAGCCGAAACATACATTTAATCACTATGGCGACATTCTTTTGACTGACAAGACCAAACCAAAACAATAAATGCTTACGATAGATAGATGTTGCCAGATTTCGCGAAAAGTCCAAGAAATGCTTTGGCATAATCTTATTTCTTAAAAAAACGCTGATAACTACTAAAGGTGCCAATAATTGCAACAGTGCCAACAACTGTACTGTTTACCCTACATCACTAATTGTTGCCTTCGACCACCATCTTCTAGTGTTGTTTCGTCTGTCTTACTCTAATGCACGCGTTAACATGAGGTAAGATTTATTTTTGATAAGTGCGAAGTAATATTTTGGCTATACGGCGTAAGCAATTATTACAAAGCTAGTTGTAGGCAGATATAGGCAAGATTTTGCTTAGATTAACCTTATATTATTACGTTACTTTAGAAGTAGATTTGTTATGTTTGACTAATCCATATTTTTCTTATAACCATTTTTAAAACTTCATTACAAATGGGGCAAAAGTCCGAAATTTTTATGCGGCAAAAGTAGGTGCGTACTTTTGCCCCACTACTTAAATTAATACATTACTTTTTCTTTCAGAAATTATAAGCGAAAATCGAATCGTAAGTTGTGCACGGAGGAAACGTTAGTGGCCGGTAGAGCATATATTGAAGACGGTCATTCAATAAGAACTACTATTGACATGCTGGGTCTACATGAATCGACTTTAAGAAAGATACTTAAAGCGGGCCGTGGTGCAGAACATTTTGGGCGATTTCAGTCTGTGTTTACACCTTAAATGGAAGAAATGTTGGTTCAACATTGCAAGGATTTGGACGAACGATTTCATGGTTTGTCATTCAAAACTTTGCGAATGATGGCATGTGATTTTGCAGCTTTGAACAATGTGGCTCATCCATGTGATAATGAAAAGAAGATTGGGCTTTTAAATTCATTCAAAAACATAACTTATCGTTGCGAACTCCAAGTGGAACCAGCCTGGCGAGAGTAATGGGCTTCAACAAGATACAGGTTTAAGTCTTTTTTAATAATCTATCCACGCTGTACAATAAATTCAACTTTTCACCAAGCGCTATATACAATATGGATGAAAGCGGTGTTTCGACTGTTCCAAACAAGATCCCCAAAGGTATAAGTCTAAAGGGAAAAAAGTTGGTAGAAAAAGTGACCTCTGCGGAAAGAGGAGAAAAAAATAACAGTAGTTTGCACCATAAGCGCAAGTGGTAGCTTCGTGCCACCTGCAATAATATTTCCGAGAAAAAGGATAAAAATTGAACTAATGGACAGGGCACCTTCAGAGTCTATTGGAATGTGTTCAGATTCCGGATATATGAACAAAGAACTTTTACTAGATTGGTTGAAACACTTCCATGCAAAAAATTGTCCAGACAAAGAACACCCGGTATATTGCTTATTCTGGACAATCATTCATCGCACAGGTCTTTGGGAATTGTTTTATTCTGCAGGCAAAATCCAATTCATTTATTAACGATTTCGCCTCATAGCTACCATCGACTCCAGCCTTTGTATCGTTGTTATTTTAAACCGTTGAAAATATTTTATGCTGACGAATGTGATCAATGGCTAACCAGCAACCCAAGAAGACAAATTAGCCATTTCCAAATGGCTAGACTATTTGGTCAAGCATATAGGCGTTGTTCCACTATAGAAAAAGGTCATTTGAGAAATGCGGAATCTATCCTATAAATAAATTTGTGTTTAGCGAAGAAGATTTTTTGCTTTCTTCGGTTACAGATTACAGATAACAACCCAAATATAGATAACCAAGATATCAACGACTCGGATCCTGTGTTTGATGTTCCTCTAGCAAATTTAAAAACCATAAAAAACTTGCTGGTGCACTCCTGAGAAACAAGTTACATCTTCCGCTCCTGCAATTAGGGGACCTCCTCCAACAAAAAATATCTCATTATGATCCGATAACCAGATAAAAATTTATCCACCTTCAACCTGTCGTGATCCTCCAAAAATCGTCACTGTTAGCCCCAAGAAAATATTACCCCTTCCCAAAAACAAGAAACGCAAAATCGAAAAAGCAAAGGACAGAAATCGGAAATACTATCAAGCACTCCATTTAAAGACAAACTGGAAGGAGAAGAAAGGGAAAAAATGAGAAAAGAAGAACTTAAATGTACAAAAAAGTGTTAAAAGAAAAATTGTCTCGATTAAGGAAAAAAGCAAAGCTTGGGCTGCTGCTGATGTTAAAAGCAGTCGTTCTATTGAAAAGAAAAAATCCAAATCCAAAGATATCGTCAAATGAGAATTATTTTTGCCATGGATGCTCAGAAGAATATGATGACTCACCAGTTGAAGACTGGATCCAGTGCATACAATGTCATAATTGGTGGCATGAGAAGTGCACTGCATACGAAAGATTTGGACCATTTATTTGTGATGGATGTGTATAGTTTTTCTCATAAGGACTTTTGTCCCACCTTAATGGGAGTTTTGCCCCACCGGTGGGGCAAGAGTCATGTTTTACACGTGACTTATTTTTTTAAGGAACGAATCTAGTTTTTATTTAAGAGAGATTTACTGTTTTGTTAGCTTCTTAAAGCATATTTCTTTTGTTTAGAACAATAACATTTTATTTAAAAATAAAAACAAGTGTTTTATGCCTTTTTATTGAAAAATTGCGTCTTTTTCCTCCATTCTACTCTAAGGATCACCCTCTATAGTTTTGAACTTTACCTTGAGATATTCATTTTTCAAAGCCTTGTAAATGCATTGACAGGTTTTTGGTATAAATTTTTCCCAGTGCTTGTGGAGAAATAGTAGTAAAATTTTTCAAATCCTGAAAGACGTCCAATTGATAGACACCGCAAAGTCACTAATAATCTTTCTTCAGCACTAAATTGCTTTTCTCATTACTGTATTCTTTCGTTTTATGTATGGTTTAACTAATGTCATTAATTCCCTGAACAAGCCTCGACCATTATAAGATAATTTTTGAAATTCTGGCTGCTCGTATCTTGTAATCGTTTAACAAGTTTCATATGTGATACATTTTCACGCTCTTTGGTTATAACCACGTTTGTGGTTTTTTCCGCCTTCATCAGTTAACAAAAAAAATTAAAAGAAACAAAGCAAGTTTCTTTTTCGTAACATACTACCCCTGTTCGTTGTTCTTTTACCAAACACATCACAGTAAAATCCACTTTGTGACTGTGAAAGTTATGCGACGGACTGTGTGCATATGGCAAATAATGAAGCGGCTGCAGTCCTAGGACTGTCAATACAAATGAACACCATTAGGTTGGCTGAGTTTATTTCTTATTTAGCAGTTTCTTGCCTTTTTTAGAGGTAAAAGTTCCTGCAGTGATATTTTTGGATAAAGAGAAGTTAGTAATGTACAGGTATAGAAATTTGTATAAGTAACCCACTGCAGAAAACATGATATAATAACTTATATGTGTGATGTGCAAGCTTCTATTTATAGACAAAATTTTAAAGAATGTTTTGTTTTATATAAGTATACTCAAAGTATAGAGCGTATTTAATCTTTTTATTTGTGTTCCAGGTGAAATATCATTCCTCCATGTCAACCTCGAAGCAAATCAGGTAGAAGATTTTATTGTTTTATCTTGTATATATTGTCGAAAGTATGTATAAACCAAGTTTTCGACCTCCTGCACCCTTGGCACAACCAACTGTAACCATAAAACCTCAAAATGTTGGCACTTTTTCCGGATTTTCAGCTATATCTCCTTTTCTCTATGTCCTAGCAAAAATTATCCTATATTAAATTTGAAAGGGAATAAAAAGCCAAACAACTTTCCTAAGAAAAGTTTTTTTCCTAAATTGAAAACTAAGCGAGCTACAGGTCGTCAAAAATCTGAAAAATGTCTCATTTTTTACTTTAAGTTGGATTTGAATCAACTTAGTAAAGTAAACGACTTGGAGTCCCTGCATATATGATCAAAGAGATTTAATTGCTTGAAAAACCAGGGCATTGCGTGGTGTTTTATATTTTGAAATTACTTTTTGTTTCAATTCAATTTAAAAATAGGTAAAGCTGAAGTGTTGCATTTGCATCAAGGTATAATTTACGTGGCCGTGATAAGAAATCGCGATAGTGTTGCCAGATACAGGCATGTCATTTCCGGGGCACGGATCGGGGGTGGGGGGGGTTGGTTTTGTGCAAAATATTCTCAAAACAATAATAATTGTATTATGCATATTATTTAAACTTTCGCAAAAAAATAATACACATCAACTAAACCTAAAACAGAAATTAAACAGCTCTCTTTGGATTTATAAAATCAAAATCAAAATAAATCCTAAGCAATGTAAAAAAACAACATCAACTAAACCAAAAACAAAAGTTAAACAGCTCTCTTTGGATTTATAAAATCAAAATAAATGCAAATTATCCTCAAAACAAATGTATTATTATGAAGGGGATGCAAAATATTCTAAAACCATTGTATTATGCATATTATTTAAACTTTCGCAAAAAAAAAACACAACTAAACCTAGAACAAAAATTGAACAGCTCTTTTTAGATTTATAAAAGCAAAATAAATCTTAATATTTGGAAAAAAATTAAAAAAACAACGTTAACTTAACCTGAAACAAAAATTAAACAGTTTCCTTTTACTTTGCGAAAACAAAATAAATCTATTTCTTTAAATACTTTTGGCCGTCATACTGTCATATTGCACTATTCCGCCTATTCGTGATCGTTACTTTGTGAAAAAAAAAATATTCGAAAAATCCGGAATATTAACTTGTAATTACTGGACACGGGGTCAGACGCTAAAGTCCGGGATTTTCCCGGATTTCCCTGCCATCTGGCAACCCTAGATGGTGACCGATCTACATGTGCCCATATCTACAAACAGTGGGTTCAAAAAAGTATGCAGCATATGGAAAACCTTCTTATTTTATGTAATTCCTCAGAAATTAAATATTTTTCTTAGTGAATTCTTGGAAAAATTTGCTGTTTAACGTTAGGCATAATATCATGAATATGTGAGAAATTAGGTACAATTTTAGCAAGGAAGCAAATGGCACTTTGCTTAAATCTCCCTTAGAGTAAAGTAGGTACGTACCCCCCTTTTTATTAAGATACAAGATTATTATAGGAAAAAAGCTATTTTAAATTGAAAATTAACCATAGTCAAAGTTTACAGAATAAATATATTCTGTAGACTCTGCCATAGACCTAGGGCGACATGAATATATAAAAGGGTTATAAAATATCGGTTGGGCTTTCCGATTGTGTAGACAGAGTGCGGCAATAAAGAAGCAAAACCTACCGCAAAGGAAATTTAAGGGTTTTTATGACAGCAAGTGCAGACTATATATTTATAATGTTACTTTTATTTGGCAGACTTTTATAGTTTTATTGCCATGGCTGCAACTTCAGAAATTTCTTGTGGGTGTCTAGCATTAAAAAGCTTCACTTGCTATTTGTGTTTTTCCTATCTCAATATGAATGTAAAAGTAATGTAGATTTTTGGTAAAGACAAAGTTGCAATTTTTTTATAGAGCAAGAAAATATAGGAATATTAAATTTCTTATACATATTGATACATGGAAAGTCATTTTAAAACAAAGCATCAAGTGGAAATGGAATTTTTAAACGACGCCAAATTTTATATTTTAACTGTGAAAGTAATTCTAAGCAACTTTTTCAGATAGCATTTTACATATAAATAAGAAATAGAGATAGTTTACACTTAAGTAAAATACATGTCTTGTTGAAACATTCCGAGCTCCCTATAAAAGAACAATATATTGTCTTAACGAGACCTGTATTTTTCAAACAAGCAAACGTTTTTACGCAGAATGACTTTTTATGGGAAAGCTAAAAATTAAGTCCATTTATGGTATAGGTAACCTGTATTTTAGTCCATGTTTAATGTTATGCTGATATTATGTTTATTAACTTTTATCAATATTGAATAATATAAATACGTTACGAAGTAATATATCATATACAGTGAATTTCTAGACATTGTAGTGTCAGTTTACAAATCTGTATCCTTGTGCTAATAGATCCGCATTAGAAATACTGCATAGTTTTATTAGCAGTTCTATTACTAAGTACAATTACTGAAGGTATTCCTACGAAGTTTTTCCTTTTTTTTTGAAACCCAATATAATCCACAACATAACATCCCAAGAGCCAAAAATCGTCGGTATAGGTATAGGCAGGTATTAATAACACCCGATAGCAAAGATTATATAATTCTGTAATATATGCCCACAAATACCTACAAGGTGCTTTTGATGCCTATGGAACATTTTCGCTATATCTTTTTATATTAGTTCTCGCGGAGCCCTCGTATTAAACTGTATATTGCCGTTTGCCATCGTTTCTGCAGAAAAGCAAAATTTTCCCTAAAATTTCAAAATAAACTGCTGGACATAAATATTGCATCAAGGAAATTTTTAATCAAAATTTAAAAATCGATATTTTAAGTTCAACACCAAGATACCTATCAAGATGCGGTTTTCTGTGTTCGCACGCCTGATCCACAGTTGCCGCTTGCATGACTGCAAACGGTCTACTGCAAATCAGAAATAATAGGGTGCGAAATGAAACAGTTGATTTTTTGCAAAAAAATTCTATCTCCAAGAATTTTTAAACCACCATTTTCATACATAAGCTATTTTTTTTTAAATGCCGAAATTTTATAAGTATATCTAAGTGAAGACTTAGAATACCCAGAATACCATGTTCATGATACAAACATTTGCAACTTAATTTGTTATAAGTAGTTATGGCGTAAGCAACAGGAATTATGAACAGAAATAGAAATTAGATAGAAACTACGAAATCGCCGGAATTTGCTTTTTCCATACAGTTGCGTACAATCTTCTCTTAAAATTATGCCAGAACTAAGATTATCCTCAGTGATGAGCAAATGTAAGACTAAGACCGTGTTAGTCCTGGTCTTGGTCTGGCATGTGTGGTCTTGGTCTTGGTTTTGGTCATGCTCTAAGTCTTGCACTTTTTTGGT